>JAJPUD010000582.1:105904-117471 GCA_023553655.1 Myrmecobius fasciatus
TATCATTATCATTTCCTGTCATTTTAGCCAATCTGACAGGTGTGTAGTGGTATCTCAGAGTTGTCTTAATTTGCATTTCTCTGATCAATAGTGAATTGGAGCACCTTTTCATGTGACCGGAAATAGTTTCAATTTCTTCGTCTGAAAATTGTCTGTTCATATCTTTTGACCATTTATCCATTGGAGAATGGCTTGAATTCTTATATATTTGAGTCAATTCTCGATATATTTTAGAAATGAGGCCTTTATCAGAACCTTTGGATGTAAAAATATTTTCCCAGTTTACTGCTACCCTTCTAATCTTGTCTGCATTCATTTTGTTTGTACAAAAACTTTTCAACTTGATATAGTCAAACTTATCTATTTTGTGATTAATGATGACCTCTAGTTCTTCTTTGGTCACAAATTCCTTCCCCCTCCACAGGTCTGAGAGGTAAACCACCCTACATTGTTTTAATTTTTTTTATAATATCATTCTTTATGCCTAGATCATGAATTCATTTTGACCTTATCTTGTTATATGGTGTTAGGTGTGGGTCAATGCCTAATTTCTTCCATACTAGTTTCCAATTATCCCAGCAGTTTTTGTCAAATAGTGAGTTTTTATCCCCAAAACTGGGGTCTTTGGGTTTATCAAACACTAGATTACTATTGTCATTGAGTATTTTGTCCTGTGAACCTAACCTATTCCACTGATCCACTACTCTATTTCTTATCCAGTACCAAATGGTTTTGGTGACCACTGCTTTATAATATAGTTTTAGATCTGGTGCAGCTAGGCCACCCTCATTTGCATTTTTTTTCATTAATTCCCTTGAAATTCTTGACCTTTTGTTTTTCCAGATGAATTTTGTTGTTATTTTTTCTAGGTCAGTTAAATAATCTCTTGGGAGATTGATTGGTATAGCACTAAATAGATAGATTAGTTTAGGTAGTATTGCCATCTTAAAATATTAAAATTCTTAAAGGAAAAAAATAAATGAATTAGAATAAATTGATAGTAAAACTATCCTAATGGGAGACCTCAAATTTCCCTCCCTCATAGCTAGATAAACCTAATGTTAGAGAGGATATGGAAAAATTGATACACTAATTGGCTATTGGTGGAATTGTGAATTAGTCCAACTATTCTGATCAATGAATTTGGAACTGAATCCAAAGGACTCTAAAATGTATATATCTTTTGACTCAGTAATAATAATACTAGGTATGTACCCAAAGAGATTAAAGAAAATGTAAAAGGACCAATGTTATAAAAGTATGTCTATGTATGTGTATGTGTATATATACAAATATATACACATACATAGACACACTTTTATATATATATATATATATATATATATATATATGCACACAGAGAGAGAGAGAGAGAGAGAGAGAGAGAGAGAGAGAGAGAGAGAGAGAACGAATGTATTTTATAATAAAGAGTTAGAAATCAAGGGGTTTTTATCAGTTGGGGAATGGCTGAACAAAATATGCTGTATGATTGTGACATAGTACTGTTGTGTTGTAAGAAATGGCAAGGGGAATGGCTTCAGAAAAACCTGGGAAGCCATACAAAGTGAAGTTAGCAAGATGAGGAAAGCATCATATATAGTAACAGCAATAATGTAAGGAAGATCACCTGTAAAAATTGTTACTCAGATCAAGATAATGATCCATGATAATTCCAAAAGACTCTAGAGAGGGAACTGATGAACTCTGAATTCAGCAAGAATCATAACTTTAAAAAGATTTGTTTTTATCATTTTATTTTATGTGTTCTCTTTTGCCTTGTGGGCAGTGTAAAAAGGTTTTATGTTGACTTCACATGTGTATAATCAATATCAAATTATTTCCCTTCTCAAAAAGAAGAGAAAAATGGGAGGAAGGGAAAAAAGTTCAACCAAATTTTTAATTAGTACTTAATTTTTTACCTGTAATTGAGAAATATTTAGAAAAATAGGTAATTAAAAAAGTAATAGCTGATGAGTTTTACTAGATTGTTTACTTGATTATAGTAGGGTATAAGTTCCATTTAGTAATGTTATTATTTTAGCCCAGGTATCAACAAACTGAGCCCCTCCAAAACAATTCCCCTGGTATTTAAAAATACTATAAGACAATAAGAACACTCCATTTTAGAACTAGAATTATTAGAGTTCTGAAGAGAAAAAAATACACAAACAGAAGTTATTTTGTTGGTAAAGATCAGGCTAGCTGTGCCCTAATGTCTGTTCATTCATTTGCCATTGATTTTTTTCTTGGGTACAGTTAAACACATTCCACAAAGAAATGTATCAGAGGCGATGGCATGTTTGAGCGGGACTGAGCTCACATTCACAATTTAATCAATAAGCTTTTTGGTTTCCAGAAGAGCGCACAACTGGAATATCTGTGATGTGTGCAGAGTTGTTTGCATGGCTGCTGACATTTTTAGCCAATATTTTCTCTGATGAATTACACTGTTTTCAATCAATAACTCATAACTTCCAATTTACTTTTCTTTTGGAGGGAATTGTTGACCAAAGGAAAGGGACCGCTAGCTGTAATTTCTACTTAACATGTAAAAGTGAATATGTGTTATTGAGAAATTGAAAGGACTAACTAAAATGTATTACATCCAAGTAAGTGATGTACTCACCCCCAATTCCAGATCTTCTGTGATTCAGAAATTGGGGGTTTCCAGCTTCTTTTGCTGTGGAGAAACTTGAAGGTAGATCTAGGTGTCTTGTTTAGAAGGATAATGACACTTATTAACACATGACAAATGAAATACATTTTGATTTGATCTTTTATTCTAAACTTCTCAGCTATTGATTTATCCACATTAAGGAGGACTAAGCCACAATAGAAATGGTTGATTGCATTCGACTCAATAGTTGAATTGAGTGTAGAGTTCTATGACTGAGTTAGGGACTGGGACAAGGAGAGAGGACATGACCTTACCCTCATGGAGCTAAAGGTTTATATTTGTATGGTGCTTCAAGGCTTATAAGCATTTCTTCACAAAAGTCTCTGAGTAGGTGTTCAAATTTTATTAACCTTCATTTTACAGAGTGGAACATTTAGGCTATAAGTCTTGGCCTAGGCACAGAAGAAGCAAATCTTGGAGTGATTTCTCCTGGCTCAAAGTTGAAGGCTTTTTTGTACTAATTTCTCTAATTGTACAGGGAGACAGAATATAATCACAAGACAATAGAGTATGTATTTAAGTGTACCAGATGAAACAAATAATAAAATATTATGTGAAGTTCAAGGAGAAAGATATTTACTTGCTTGGGGGGAAAAGCAACCTTCATGAAGAAGATTGAGCAGTTAGCTAATTGTGGAGATCACCATCCAATTTTACTGGAGAATCTGTTCATCCTCTGCCATCACAGAGTTCTTGAAACTCTATGTGCTTCATTTGCTTTAATAGGTCACATGAGACTGTTTCTTTATTGCAGGCAGACTTATTGCAGGCACCAGACATCTAGAAGTTCTAAAGTTTGCTGGGACCACTGAGAAATAAGATTTTCTCTCTGATACTCAAACTTATTAAGATGGAATCGGGGCCCTCTACAAGCTAGCTGACTACTGTTTCCAGAGTCCTCCCTTCTTCACATTATCTTTCCCAGTTCCTTACATTGCAGCTTACTATGATAACTTGTCTTCTGTAATTTAGATTTTGCTTTTGGGTACTGTTCCTAACATCCCCTCTTCTAGAAAATCTTCTTTAACATCTACCATCTCCATCCTTTGACATCCCACCCATACTCTAAAGCCGGCATCAAATATCACCCACTCTCCAATCCATTCCTCCTCTATCGAAATGGCAATGCTTATCTGATCAGGTTTTGAATGTCTAATATATGTTTTGTCATCGTCCAGTCATTTTTCAGTTGGTTCAACTCTTTGTGAATCCATTGGAGCTTTTCTTGGCAGAGATGCTGTAATATAGGTTTGCTATTTCCTTCTCTAGCTCATTTAATAGGTGAGGAAATTGAGGTAAGCAGAGTTAAATGACTTGCCCAGGCCACACAGTTAAAGTTGGAGTCTAGATTTTAACGCAGGCAGACAAGTCTTCCAGACTCCAGGACTGTTGTTCTATCTGCCACACCAACTAGCTGCATTGACAAAAATGTTATTTATTTCTGTATATGCCATGAATCTGATTTAATTTGTGAGGACAGAAAAAAACAAATCAATACAACAAAAAGTACACTTGATTTGGAGTCAAAAGATCTGTGTTTAAAACTTGGAACAAACTGAGAGATTTCAGGTAAGCCACTGCTCAGAACATTCCCTTTCTTTATCTAGAAATAAAAGTATCATCTCAGGTGATCCCTAAATCCTAGGATACGAGAAGTAGCCAAAACAGCTTTCACTCTGCTACCTCTCTTCAGTATCTTCCAGATTTAAAATGCTTCTACTTAGAGAGCCGAGATCTTGGCTTGCTCCTAGCAAAGAACTTATTTACTCTCGACTATATTCTAATATATTGCAATCTGTAGAATTTCTAATGATTATATTTGATATTTTGTTTGGTTTCATGTTTTTCCTTGATAATTTGCTTTTTGTGATGGTCTTTTATGTAATTAGTATTTGTTGGGAATGCATAAATTGGTGTTTTTAAGCTAAAGAGCCATACTCCCATGGAAGAATTACCAGATAAATGAATTTTACTTTGAATTCCCCTATAACTTCCCAGTTGGATCAATAGTATTTGAAGGGACAGATAGCTATGGATCTAATGTAATGCCCCTCTTAGAGATAAGCAAGGAAGGAGAAAACAGGAAGCTCTATTTCTTTCCCAGCTCCCATTCAATGAAGAGATCAAAATGCCCTTGGAGAGGAATGGGCCAAACATCAGAAATATTTCTTTATTATGCCTATAAGCCCCACATCTATGCATTTAAGCAACCTATGGGGATATACTTATCTTACCTCTGTGCACACATATCTTAGACAAGAAAGAGTTCTCTTGGGATTAAGGAACAAATGGGGAAATCATATATATGTGTATATATCTATCTATATCTGCATATGTGTGTGTGTATATAAACCACATATGTATATGATAATACATACCTGTCTTTGTGTGTGTGTGTGTGTGTGTGACATGCATACTTGGGTATACCTTATCATACACTTGGCATTCTATGTTCCTTCTCTGCCTTTTTGCCAGCTGTCCCTCACACCTGGGCTATACTTCCTTCTCACCTCTGCCTGATAGAATCCTTCTCTTCCTTCAAGATGCATCTCAAAATGAATTAGTGAGATGACACAGGGGAGAGCATTCAGGGCCTTGAATCAGCAAAACCTGAGTTCAAATCAAGCCTCAGATCTTTACTAGTTGTTTGACTCTGGAAAAAATAATTTAACCTTTATTTGCTTTAGTTTCCTTAAGTAAAAAATGAGGATAATTATAGTACCTACCAACCTTCTAGAGTTGTTGTATCAAGCAAGACAATATTTGTTAAGTTCTTAGCATATAGCAGATGCTTAAATGTTTCCTATATTCCTCAAGCAGAACCTTTTATATGAAGCTTTTCCTGATTTCCCAATGACTGGTATCTTGTCAAGCTGTCATTTAACTACTTCATTCTTCACATAGTTATTCTCTATCTACATGCATAAAAACAAATATATATATATATATATTATATATAACCATACAAATATTAATTTATGTCTGGATGTATGCAATAGATACATTTTCCTTCATATGCATGATTATACATTTATGTATGTGTGTATCTGATACATGCACATGCAATGCAATGCATATATATATACATATATATACATGCACATTTAGATCTGCATACATGCATATGTATGTATATGTATAGAAAATCTCCATGAGAATGTGAACTCTGCAAATAGAGATGGTATCATTCATTATATTCATTTGCCTGCTACCTAGCATAATATAGTAGAGCATCTTTAATAAACATTTGCTTAATAAGTATTTGTTTTAAAAACTACTTTGAAGAAGTTATTTTGAGTATTATAAACACTCAAATTAACTACAAACGATATACGATGGAAGACATCTGCATCCAAAAAAAGCTAAATAGAAGTATGTGAAGGATCATTTTACATAAAGATCCATATTTATGTCTAATGCAACCATCTCTAGGGTGGAGGGGAAGCAAAAAATATTTCCATAACTTTATTATAGATTTAAAAGAAATAGCAAGTTATACATAATAGATTTGTAGTTTTGTGTGCATTCATCATTTTTATTATACTGTGTTTTTAGAAATACTTGTTTTATTCCATAAATTAAAAACACAATAAGTAAAATTTTTGAATTAAAAAAAAGAATAAGTGAGTCAACTTGGACTATGTCACAAATCTCCACCATGATAGTAGAATAAGTTTTGATGAAAAACCTTTCCTTATTTTATACCTTTGTATATATTATTGATCAAATTGTATTTAAATAGTATTAATAATATTGCTGTCTTTAACAACTTTTGAAGGATTTTTTCTGTATGGATAAGGTATTCCTCTTGGAAGGTAGTTTTTATGGCAATGTTTGGTTCTGTTCAATCCATTTTATGAATAATCATATAATAAGAGCAATGGCATAACTATTCAATATATTTTAGACAATTGTGTGATAATAAGCATATATTCCTTTTTGAAACAACTTGGGAAAATATGTTTTATTTTACTAATAACAGTTTCATTGAGAAAATCTTAGATATTTTCATAAAACAATTATGTTTATGATTAAGTAGGTTAGTGCTTTGTAATATTCTTTATGCTTCCCTTTTTCTGCGTTGATAAGGTCAAAGATTCTTTCTTAATACTTTTGATATCTTCCTTCCCTTCCCTTAAAGTTCTCAGTTAATCTATACATATTCATTAAGCATTAACCATTTGCTAAGCAGGTACCCTGCTGGGTGGGGTATATAAAGAAAGATAAAATGATTGTCACAATCATACCATCTTCAGATTTCCTTCATGTACATCTGGTCTAAATCAGCTATTTTTCTCATATTTGGTCTCTTTATTCCTATTTGGAGACCTATTTGATGTCTGTATTCCTATTTTTCTACTTCTATAAATCTATCTAGCAAAATGACAAGTATGATGACTACATTGTCCTTGATAACAAAATATATATTTTATATCTATCCATTCATCCATCCTTCTATTTTTATAAATTTCTCCTCTTGTCTCCTCTTCTCGTCTCCTCTCATCTCCTCTCTTCTCCTCTCCTCTCCTCTCCTTAATATTCATCCTTAAATGTCCTCCAGATATTTTATTCTGCTGCTAAACTTTCTTTAAATTAGTTTGACCCCCAGTATTTCTTCCTGTTTTATGAGGTCATACTATTTAAATCTTCTACCATCCTTCCCTGTAGAGATGTGACTTACTACTTATCTAAGCCCTATGCTATTTAACAGCAAAATGAAGAGAGGATTTATACTTTTTGATATAATTATTGAGGGTAGTATTATCAGAGCTTCATTTCCTTTTAATTTCCCTGGGTTTATGTGATTTTAATTGTAGGCAGAATCTGTCAAATGAAGATTGATCCATAATGCTGTTGAATCCCAGCATAGGCCTGTGTCACTGATGGGCCATCCATAAAGCTTATCGCCACGCAGGTGGCTCATCATATTCCATTGGATGGGATTATTGAAATCGGTTGGATGCTTGGCCCTAAGCTTCTGTCAGGGTGCAGACTTCCTTTCCATTACTTTGGTCAATGCTATTCTAATGGACTGAAGAAGAAAGGTGATGGTTCTGTCAGCCTGTGACTTCCTCAAACTCTCTCCAGTGTTCAGGTCAGTTTGGGATGGTGTATTTTCCGCAGGACGTTGAGAAGCTAGTGAACCCCAGAGAGCAAATGGTAAAAAAAAAACAAAAAAAACTGGAGATTACTACCAACTGAACTTGCTTTTTCTGTCCTCAGATTTGGTGCCCTTTGCATTGCCTGATAAGCATGTTTCTGGGATTCCAAACCGTCACAAACTCGTGCTCCAGCCAGCTCATATCCCAGAGTTGATTGTTAAATTTTTAGCATGAGCATTTCTATCTCCAAATTAGGTCAGGTTAAATGTCTTGGGTTGTTGGCTGTTTAGACTTAAGGAAGCAATGGCTAATGTGAATAATGCAGACTAAACTTTTAAAAGTATAGCATGAATACATCTTCCCTCCCTCCCTTCCAGAGCTGGATTTAAAATTTTTACAAAAACTCCCTTGAGAATATCTTACATCTCATCTCATCCTTGAAGCTGTTTTATGTTCTTCATTTATGTACAAGCTGTATATTGAGCAATTTTCTCATTAGCCCATTGATTTTAATAGCCTGGCAACTAAAATTTCAGGTAGATACATAGAGTATTATGCCATGTAACCAGATGGACAGGCTTCCTGCTCTCCATTTCTCTTAACCATTTCCTCTGGGCCTCTCTCCTGCATATTTTCCTAATCTAATGGCAAGCTCAGTAGAATTTCTTTTTCCCAGTATCTGAACACATTGTAATTATGATAATATGTGTTTATATGATTATTGCAGTTTATTCATCTTTGGGGATTAATATGAGCAGGTGTTCTGGAGCAAGAAAGATCATCTAAATTTTTGACCTTCTGTCTTTCAGTAATACATTTTAGCCCACACGGGATCTTGGATCCTGACTTTTACTTGTATTTGTGAGACCACACATCTCTTAACCATAATATCTAGTGCTGCTGTTTCCAGGAGGAATATACTATTTTTCTCAGCCTCTCATTATTTTTATTATTAATTTTGGTATTCAACAATATCTAACATATTGAATCTTCAGATTTGAATTTAAGGGAAGCAAAGCACTGTGATATACAAAATAGTGTTTTAATTTTGCTAAAGCACTTTATATGATTTAATCACCTTTTATCCTCACAACCCTCCTGGGAGATAAATTCTTTAATTATACCCATTTTACAGATAAAGATTCATTGAATACTGAGAGTTGTTAAATGATTTGCTGAGAATCACACAGATATAAGTAATTAAATCAGAATTTAAAAATCTCCCTGATTCCAAGTCCACATGTCCATCTATTACATTCTATTTAGAACTGGAAGAAATGGGTTCCAGTTGGACTATTTACTAAGCTTTCTGGTCATAGAGGTGAAACACAATACTTTTGTTTCCTCATCCATGAATTAGAAGTATTTTTTTAATGCTCTAATTTAACTCACAGGAAATTGTTTCAGTAATTGATTTCTCCCACCTAAGGTTTTCCTAGATGACTTTTTGTCTCCTTCATTCCCTCATGTTCCTACCTTTCATTATACTTACTTGTACAAAGTATAGATTCCCTGTTCCTCTGCTCCCAAGGGATTATATCCTTTTTGAGAGCAGAGATTGCCATTTTAATTTCCATTTTCTAGAGGCTTTTAGGGAATGAGGACCATACAGTAAATGAACAATAAATGTTACTTAATGAAGTGTTTTCTACTCTAGTCATACTTGGTATCTATAGGACAGGATAGCTGAGTAGCAAACTAGGTAGAATGCTGGATCCAGAACAAGAAAACCTGAGTTCCAATGACAATAGTAATCTAGTTTTGGGGATAAAAACTCCAGTTTTGGGGATAAAAACTCACTATTTGACAAAAACTGCTGGGATAATTGGAAATTAATATGGAAGAAATTAGTCATTGACCCACACCTAACACCATATAACAAGATAAGGTCAAAATGAATTCATGATCTAGGCATAAAGAATGATATTATAAACAAATTAGAACAATGTAGGATGGTTTACCTCTCAGACCTGTGGAGGGGGAAGGAATTTGTGACCAAAGAAGAACTAGAGGTCATCATTAATCACAAAATAGGTAAGTTTGACTATATCAAGTTAAAAAGTTTTTGTACAAACAAAATGAATGCAGACAAGATTAGAAGGGTAGCAGTAAACTGGGAAAATGTTTTTACATCCAAAGGTTCTGATAAAGGCCTCATTTCTAAAATATATCAAGAATTGACTCAAATATATAAGAATTCAAGCTATTCTCCAATGGATAAATGGTCAAAAGATATGAACAATTTTCAGATGAAGAAATTGAAACTATTTCCGGTCACATGAAAAGGTGCTCCAAGTCAATATTGATCATAGAAATGCAAATTAAGACAACTCTGAGATACCACTACCCAGCTGTCAGATTGGCTAAAATGACAGGAAATGATAATGATAACTGTTGGAGGGGATGTGGGAAAACTGGGACACTGATACATTGTTGGTGGGACTGTGAATGGATCCAACCATTCTGGAGAGCAATTTGGAGCTATGCTCAAAAAGTTATCAAGCTGTGCACACCCTTTGACCCAGCAGTGTTTCTACTGGGCCTGTATCCCAAAGATATCTTAGAGGAGGGAAAGGGACCCACATGTGCAAGAATGTTTGTGGCAGCCATTTTTGTAGTGGCAAGAAACTGGAAATTGAAAGGATGCCCATCAATTGGAGAATGGCTGAATAAATTATGGTATATGAATGTTATGGAATATTATTGTTCTGTAAGAAACGACCAACATCCTTCCTTCCAGGGGTGGAGCCATGGTGGCGGAGTTCAGACAGGAGTCTCTGTAACCTCCTCTAACCTCCCCTCAAACCAACAACATATGAAGCTTCTAGACTGATTCTGAAGCAAAAAAAAAAATCCACAATATCTGGAGAACAACACAATTCTAGAAGAAGATACTCTGGAATAACCTCAAAACAGGTCTGTTTTAATTGGGCAGGGGGGTGGTTTACTGAACCCAGACTGCAGCACAGGGAGACCGGGGCAGGGAGCTGGAACAGGAGTCAGAACAGGAGTGGGAGCATTGTGCTTTTCACACACCTGGGAATCTTCTGTGGGCCTCTTGGACCAATCTGTCCTGATTGTGGTCAGGTGGTTTGGAGGGTCTGCCTTTTGAGTGGGATAGATTGTGAACCACTGAACCCCTGATGAGCATCAGACCTAGCTGCCATTACACAGCACCTTAAAGCAATCAATCAAACAACAGAACTGCCCAGCACCTGACATAATTCAATCAGCAGAACTGCCCAGTTCCTGAAATAACTCAATCAGCAGAACCGCCCCAGGGTGAACTAAAGGAGCTGTCCCACCTTTGCCCTAAACAGACCTCACACCTTTAAAAAAAATGAATAAAAAACCAAAAAGAGATCTCACCATAGACAACTTTTATGGAGAGAGGGAAGAACAGACCTCAAATCCTGAGGCCCCTAAAGGTAAAGCAACTCCAGAAAAAGCCCCAAAGAGAGACATAAACTGGTCTCCATGTCACAAGGCTTTCTTTGAAGATTGCATAAAAAATCTTAAAAGAGAGTTAGAAGAAACATGGGGAAACGAAATGAGATCACTGCAAAATAAAATAGAAAAAATGGAAAAAGAATGCAATGAACAAAAAAATGTAATTGGTCAATTGCAAAAGGAACTAAAAACAGTAACTGAAGAAAATAAGACATTAAAAATTAGAATCAAACAATTGGAAATGAATGACTCATCAAGACTTCAAGAATCAGTCAAACAAAAACAAACAAATGAAAAGATAGGGAAAAACATGAAATATCTCCTAGGAAAAACAACTG
>JAJPUD010000582.1:127955-142091 GCA_023553655.1 Myrmecobius fasciatus
TATTGTATTTGTCATATAATTTATCCTATTTAGCATGTATTAGATTACCTGTCATCTAAGGGTGGGGGTGGGGGGAATGAGGGGAAAAGCTTGGGGAAAAAAAGTTTTTGCAAAGGTCAGTGTTGAAAGGTCACTCATATATTTTGTAAATAAAAAGCTTTATATATATATAAAAAAAAGAAACGACCAACAGGAGGATTTCAGAGAAGCCTGGAGATACTTGCATGAACTGATGCTGAGTGAAATCAGCAGAACCAGGACATCATTATACACAGCAACAAGACTATACGATGATCAATTTTGATGGACATGGTTCTCTTCAACTATGATGTGATTTAAACCAGTTCCTATTGTTCAGCGATGAAGATAGTCATATACGTCCAGAGAGAGGCCTGTGGGAACTGAGTGTGAACCACAACAAAGCATTTTAACGCTTTCTATGAATATTTCCATGCATTTTGTTTTCCTTCTTAGGTTGTTTTTTTTTCTTCTTCTCTTGCTAGATCTGATGTTTCTTGTGCAGTAAGATAACTGTATAGATACGTGTACATGTATTGTATTTGGCATATAACTTATCCTTTTTAGCATGTATTAGATTACCTGTCATCTAGGGGTGGGGATTGGGGGGAAGGAGGGGAAAAGCTTTGGAAAAAAAGTTTTTGCAAAGGTCATTGTAGAAAAATCACTCATATGTTTTGTAAATAAAAAGCTTTATTAAAAAAAAAGAAAGAAAACCTGAGTCCAAATCCAGCCAGAGATACCTACTAGCTGTGTGTCTATGGACAAGTCACTTACCCCTACCTTCCTCAGTTTTCTCATCAGTAAAATGAGCCTGAGAAGAAAATCGCAAATCACTTCACTGTCTTTGGCAAGAAAAACCATAAATGGGATCATCAAGAGTCCAGAGTGACTAAAAACACTCAAAAACAAAAACAAAACAGCAAAAGCAAAAAAAAAGAACAACCAGCCACCAAAAACACACAGCAAGTCCCTTGAAATACAAGGGATTTGGGAAATGCTGACTTAAAGTGAACCTCCCAGTTATCTTCCTTTCACCACAGAACCCTTTTTTGCTTAGGTGTGTGCTTCAGGGATGGATTTGGTGGTTTTGTCTCTTTTCTGGGTCCTCCTCCACTGAAATCTGGTTGCTTCCCAAATGAATGAAGTCCAGAGAACAAGAACCATAGCTCCAAGTCAACAAACCAAATCCAGAAGGACTTCATTATTAAACGTCACCCCTGAAATGCAAGAGGAAAGAGAGAGCATCTTAGTGATGGAGAATCCCAGAAGTGATGCTCTTTGCCCCTTGGGCTGATCGCAAAGCAAGAGCTCGAGTCCTGTTTTTCAAATCAAAGTTGCCTCTGCTGAGGTGAAAAAGATGCATCTCCGAAATGCTGGAGCGAGCCGGTGCCTGCGGCATCTTTTGTTTCCTTCTGTTCAATTAATGTGCTATTATTGAATTTGTACACTTTAATGAGTAGCAAAATAAAAACAAAGTTGAGGCTTGGGAATAGAAACATTGGGAAACTGTTAAAAGCGGTTGCCTCTACCCCTCATTTACTTAGCTTGAAATGTACCATCAGTCAACACAGCTATTCAATGACCAGGCTACCTAGAGCCCCAATTAATGAAGTTGCTTTGTCCCAGTACAGTAGAGATTGGAACTTCAAAGAAGTAAGTTCTAATCTTAGCTCTTCTTTTATTCCCTCTTCAATCTTTGGTGAATATCTTATCCCTGGAGCCTCAATTTTATCCTCTCTGAAGTGGGTGATTGCACTAGAGTCCTCAGATTCCCCATCTCTAAAATGGGTGATTGAACCAGAACTCCAAGATCATTTCCAATTTTAAAGCTGATGAATTGAACACCTATTCCTTCCCCTGGTCCTTAGCAAACTGTATCTGCTTTGTTTCTTGGAAGGAAGGAAGAAAGAGAGTGCTCCATTCCCTAGAGTGGAATTGTGTGGAGGATGGATGGGACATATGTTCTCAATCACAGCAGGGAGAAATCCTTCCATACTTAAACCTTCCTTGGCTCTGTGTTTCTCACTTATATAATCATCACATCCTGCATTCTAATACACTTACTTACTCACAAACCTCATCTTTACTTGAAACTTGAGAGAGGGCAGAAGTCTATGTCCTCCATTCCAGGCTCAGGGAATATGAGGTGATTTTTTAAGGGGAAGAATTCAGCCCTTCCATCCTCCAGTTTTGTTTTTTTCCTTTTCGCTGAGTGCACAGGGAGAGTGGTGCCAATGGGCAAGGAAACTGGGAGTGTTCAAGCTTAAAAGATTCAGCTCTGGGTGATGGCAGGTATTCCAGAAAAATGATGGGACTTGACACAGTCACAAGTAAGAGAAGGAGCTCTGGCTAGGAAATAACTTATTTTGCATAAAAGAGAAGACCCTTTGCCCATTTTCTATGATCTATAAGACTCTTTCATCTTAAAAATGTGGGCTTGCCTTTCTGAGAATTTCATTTATTTATTATTTCCTTTTTTCCAGAGAAGATTTCAGTTTGGATCTTACCTGTTTCTCTTGATTGACATCCATTTCTCTGGCCCCACCCATCATTCCTAAGCTAGGCCTCCAAACCCCAAAGCCACAGCCTTCCTGGTAAGTACTAGAGTGATCCTTTCATCCATAGTGTCCATACCTAACGTTCTCTTTCTGGATATTTCTCTGATCACTCCTGCTAGAATCGGCTTTTGGCTGTTCAGGAAGTTCTGGACCTTTTTGCATCTTTTCATCGGTTTTCAAATGATTCTTGGAAAAGTCTTGCTTAACTACTGCTTTCTCAAGTGAAAGAAGTTTTTTTTTTTTCATTTCTGTTAAAACATAAAAATCAAGAACTGAGCTCTGAGTGGTATAAAAAATAAGCAAAAAGAGCAACAAAGCAAGTGTGAATGATTACCCAAATACTGAAAGGGAAAGCTTACATAGATCAGAGAGAGAATGAATTAAAGTTCATATGTAGAAGGTTCTCCAAAACTGGGACTGGAGGGAGAATGAATCTGTCCAAATGTGTCCAAAGGAATGATTCAAAGATGTTATTTTCAACATTATTTTTGTGTTGCCAGTATCGGTTTTAGCTTTAAGAATGGATCCCTACCAAGATCCAGTCCAGGCTTTATTTGAAAAAGAATCCTTTGTACTCTGTGGAGTGGTCATCCAGCCTTCTCTTGAAGACTTATAGCAAGGAGGAACTCACTACCTGTAGAGACAGTCCTTTCCACTTTTGGAGAGACCCATTATGAAGATTTTTTCTTCCATCCATTCCAATATTTATAAATTCATTTTCCTTTTAATTCTGCTTTCTGGGCTAAATACAATAAAATAATACTTCAACATGTTAGCCCTTCAAATATTGAAGACAATTTTGTACTTCACCTGGGTTTTCTCTCCTTAGAGCTAAATAGTCTGACTTTGTGATCCCCATTTAATGTGAACTCATGATATTTAACCTTCCTAACTGTTCTTCTCTGGATCTACTTGGACTTATCAATATTCTTCCAAAAATTTGTTGCCTAGAACTTCATACAGCGCTCTACCAGTATTATTATTGTTCAGCAAGTTTAGTTATGAACTTATTTCATGTTTTCTTGCCAGTGATACTGACTTGTCACTTCTCCAGCTTCTTTTACAGATGAGGAAACTGAGACAAAAATAAATGACTTTCCCAGGTTTACATACTTAGGAAGCTTCTAAGGCTAGATTTGAATTTAGGAATATGAGTTTTCTTGATTCCAGGCCTGATAATCTATCCACTGTATCACCCAGCTGCCCTATTAGGATTGAGTACAACAAAACTATACTATCTTTTCTTCTTCCCTTGCCCTGCTTATCAATGTATCCCGAGTTTACATTAGTTTTACTGGTTGCCATTATATGCTATTGGATTGAATTGACCATGTATCCCACCAAATCCTTCTACATAATTTTTCAAACAAGCTGATGGATAACCATAGCTTTTTTATAACATCCATTTTAATACACATTGTTTTATGAATTATGTTAGGAGAGAAAAATGAGAGCAAAAAGGAAAAACCATGGGAGAGCTACAAAAGCAGAAAAAATAATTGAACAGAGCATGTGTTGATTTTCATTCAGTCCCCTTATTTCTTTTTGTGGATGCAGATGACATTTTCTGTCCAAAATTTATTGGGATTGATTTGGATCACTGAAACACTGAGAAGAACCAAGGCTTTCATACTTGATTATCACACATCTTGCTGTTACTATGTACAATGTGTTGCTGGTTCTCTTTGTTTCACCCAGCATCAATTCATGGAAATCTGTCCATGCTTTCCTATAATCAGCTTGTTCATCATTTTTACTAGAATAATAATATTCCTTTACCTTCATATACCACAACTTGCTCAGCCATTCCCCAATGGATGGACATTTACTCATTTTCCAATTCTTTGTTACAGAGCTCCTACAAACATTTTGCACATGTGGCTCCTTTTCCCTCATTCATGATTTCCTTGGGATGCAGACCCAGTAATGACACAGATGGCCAAAGGGTATGCAAGGTGTGATAGCCCTTTGGGCATAGTATAACATGCATTTTTGAAGCCAAATATATCACTTTATATACATTCTTATTGAATATTATCTTTGTAGAATCATGCCAAATGTTTAGCTTGTCAATATCTTTTGGGTCCTGATTCTGCCATGTGGTAGCTGAACTATCCCTCTCAATTTTGTATTATTGGGCAATTAATTCAGCATCTTTCTCTGCCCTTTGTTAAGATGCTGTTCAAAACATAGTGTTCAGCAGCATAGAGCTTAGAAGAGACCCTTTTGGTACTCCTTTTGAGATTTCCTTCTGAGTGGAAGCACACCCATTAGAGATTTTTTTTTTGGATTCTACTTGTTCACCTAGTTCTGAACATACCTAACTATTTATCACATTCCCTTCTCCTTACCTTTTCAGGAAGAAGCGTCTTTGACAATCATTCTGTCATAATAGATGATTGTACAATGATTGTACAAGAACACTATTTTACTGCTGAAAAAAGGAAACATCTACACGGAAATATGTGTGTGTATTCACATACATGTATTTGTACATTTGTACGCTCTTTCTGTTAATATTATACACTCACACACACATATATATATACATATATATATATATATATATGTATATATATTAGGAAATGGTGCCAAAAGAAATCTATCCTTTCAATATTTGCTATTAAAATCATTCTTAACTTTTGTAGTATTTTTTATGTGGAAAACACAGCACAAAGCTGAGTAGATGGTAGAAGACTATTACGTGCAAATCACTTGTCTAGAAGTGATATCTAACATAGGAGACAAGACAAAAAGGGTGATTGCCTTGAAAAAGTGACCATCCTTTTGGGAGAATTAGAATTTAAATTAAAGAGAAGTTAAGTATTAAGTGGAAAGAGCATCAACTTTACTTCCCTGTTGTCTTTCCATTCATACCTTAGACTATCACATTGGGGAAGGGAAATAAAGACCAACCTCCATCTGATCAGCTATCCCCTCTTCAATATTGCCACAGAGTAGGTCACTGGTTTCCAGTGACAAAAAATTGACATTCTTTTGAGGCTTTTCTCAGTCCCCAAAGAGGAATTCAGAAAGGGGAGGTGACTCTTTTAGAAAGTTCTTGTTGTTATAACATTCTCCTCTCCATCAGGCCCAAATATGCTTTCTCTGCAATATTTACTTCTTGCTTTGGGCTCTGTCCTCTGGTGCTAAGCAGTAGAAGTCTAATTCCTCTTTTATATAGCTTTTAAAACAAAGATCAGTATCATTAAGACTAAAATCACTCAGTTCCACCTTAGCTTGCACATCCTAAGAACTCTTGTGTCTGACTGCTCCATCTTCTTGTCCATGGGATTTTCTTGGGAAAGATACAAAAGTTGTTTGTTATTTTCTTCTACAGTCTCTCCCCATTTTACAGAGGAGGAACTGAGGCAAATAGGGGTTAAGTGACTTGCTTATGGTTATGTAACCTAGTAAGTGTCTGAGGCTAGATTTGAATTTAGATTTTCCTGATTCCAAGTCCTGTGCTCTATCTGCTCGATCACCTACAGGAACAGCTGAGACTGAAGCAGTTTTCCTTTAGGTAGAGTAAAATGAGAAAGTTTATTACTTTTGAATAAGTAAAAAAAAGAAAACATTATTCCTATTTAAATACTTGAGACCCACAAAGCACTAAATATAGTTAGTACAGAAAACTTAGTGCAATTTTAAGCTACTGATGCCTAAATACTCTGCATGGGAGAGATGCTATGACTCCATCCACATCATCAGTATCCAAGAAATTTGGGTGTAGGGGTAATGTGGAACTAGAGCTGGACGGTAGAGTCAGAAAACCCATTCTTGTCCTGCATTTGTCACTTGTTAAGAAACAGGTTATTGACCCTCAAAGTGACTCTATGTATACCCCTCATTTTACATATAAGGATATTAGGGCTTAGGGTTTGCAAGTGGCATGTGCAATGTCACCAGATAGTCAGTAATAGACTGTGACTTGAATGCAAGTCTTCATACTACTGAGGTTGTTCTCTATTTCTGTCTCCCTCACTCTGTGTAACCTTGGCCAAGTCACATGCCCTCTCTGAGGTTCAGTCTCTTTGGTCAGAAAATTAAAGTTATTAAGGTCATCTTTAGTGCTTATGTAGCACTCTTTCCTTAGCAGTGCTGAGTGAGGGGAATTCTCACTAAAGTGTCAGGAAAGAGGGTGGGAAAAAAGCAAGAACATATTTATTAAAAAGTAGAGAAGCACTGACTTCGCCAAGATTAGGTAATCATTCCAACTGATGGGCTTATTCACAAAGATTCTTCATAGAATCTTCCCTCTTCCTAATTAATTAACAAGCATTTATTAAGTACCTACTATTTTCCAGGCACTGTGCAAGATGTTTGAGATCTAAAACCTAAAGGAATTTATGTTCCAATGGAAGAGGAGGACAAACATTAATATATGTGTGTGTGTGTGTGTGTGTGTGTGTATATATATATATATATATATATATATATATAGGTCTGCACACACACACTATATATATATATATGTACATATAAAACACAATATAAAGTTATACATATATGTATGTGTGCGTTCACACACAAATATGTACCAAGTGTGCATATGGGTTCCCTAGGTGTTAAACTTTCTCTCATTTCTTTCTATCATATGTCGCTTTGAAGGCAGCTTTTAGTCATATAACTTTATTGATATGCTTATATACATTCATAAACACATAAGTAGCAAATATCAGTACAGAAATCCAGCTAGATTTGAATTTTTTTAAGCTTTTTATTTGTATAACATATGTATGGGTAGCTCCCCAACCTTGATCTTTACAAAGCTTTCCAATACAAATTTTGCCCCCAGTTCCCTCCCCTCCCCTAGATGGCAGGAAGTCCACTACATGTTAATAATGTTGAAATGCTTGAGAAGTTATGCAAGAAATATCCTATCTACAAGAAAAAAAAAGAATCAGAGAAAGGCAACACAATGCAAGCAAATGTCAATAGAGATCATGAAAATGTTACGTTGTGGTCCATATTTTATGTCTCTCTTTCTGGGTGTATATGGTTTTCTTCAGTGAACAACTGGAACTGGTTTGAGACAATTCTTTATTGCAGAGAGCCATGTCCATCAGAATTGATCATCATGTAATACTGTTGTTGCTGTGCATGATGATCTCCTGGTTCTGCTCGTTTCACTCAGTATTAGTTCATGCAAGTCTCTCCAGGCCTCTCTGAAATCGTCCTGCTGGTCGTTTCTTACAGAGCAATAATATTCCATAACATTCATATACCATCATTTATTCAGCCACTCTCCAATTGATTGGCATCCCTTCAGTTTCCAGTTTCTAGCCACTACAAAAAGGGCTGCCACAAACATTCTTGCACATGTGGGTCCCTTTCCCTCCTCTAAGATCTCTTTGGGATATAGGCCCAGTAGAAACACTGCTGGGTCAAAGGGTATGCACAGTTTGACAACTTTTTGAGCATAGCTCCAGATTGCTCTCCAAAATGGTTGGATCCGTTCACAGTTCCACCAACAATGTATTAGTGTCCCAGCCCTCCCACATCCCCTCCAACATTCATCGTTAGCTAGATTTGAATTTGTTCAAATAATGATTCCCCTGAAATGATGGCATTATTGAAATTCACATTTAATGTTTCTATTGGGCTGGCACCAATGATCATATTTTATATAATTTTAATTTCAAATGGTGCAAATTCAAAGACGTGATCATCAAAGAAGATTTTTATTCAAACTAATAGAAACCTAGTTGTATCAATAGTAGTAAATATAAAGTAACTTGTGGTGGGATGTGGGTGTGAGGAGACTTGGAGGGAATCAGAAAAAAAATCAATGCTTCAACTTCATTTTCAGAGAAATCTGAAAATGCCTCTATGTGGCAGAATTAAAGAAGCAATGCATTCTACGTATGGGAGATGGTCAATGCAAAGGCATGGAGTTGAGTGGTAGGATTGTCACATATGAAGAACAATGAAAGGGTCAGTTTGAGTGGATCACAGAGTGTAGAAGGCAGAGGAACAGCCAGCAAAGCTGGAAAGATAGATCGTATAGGACTTTAAAAATTAATCAGAAGAGTTCATGTTTATTCTAGAATTAATAGAAAGTCTCTCAAGGTGGTGAAGCGGAGGGAGTAGATCAATGTTTAAGGAAATTTACTTTTACATGTGTGAGATACTTGAAACCTAATGCCAGGGTACCATGTACGGTTACCACGTTCTATTGCACAAATTACTTTTATATTTTCAGGGGTATGTCATCTTACTGATGTGGAAACTACTTCTAATGAGGCAAATTGCAACCCATATTTGCAATCTCCTGCCCTGTCCATAGTCCATTAAGATTCTAGCATAGATTTCCCTATTCCAAGAAGCTTCCTTTAATTCTCTTAATAGGAACTAAATATCAAGGCTGCTGGTGCGATTTCCATGTATTAAACCTTGCTCCCACTTACCTTCTATTTTTATCACACATTATTTTGAATACATTTTCATTTCACTTCTCTCAAGGAATTCTTGATTGGTAACTTCCTTAGTAATCTTATCTCATTGGATAATATAGTAATCATAACTCATGTGGTTATACTATTTAAAATTGTATACAATGCTTTCCACCCTGTAGGTATATAGCAGAAATATTATTATCTTGATTCTACACATACAGAAACAGTGCTTTATTGAATTTAAATGATTTCTCCACGGGTCTACGGGGACAGTAAGTATCAGAAATAAGATACAGAATGAATCTATTTCTTCCAAATAGCAAGTCCCGTACTTTTCTCACTCTCCAACCTGTCAATCAACAGTAACCTGGGAGAGATGTAGTTTAGTAATTATTATTCCCCCCATGCCTGAGTTAATAAAGCTTTCAGGAATAGATACTTCTCCCTTTCTAAATATGCCAGGGTTCTCAGCACAGTAGTTCTAATTAAGGATAGCAAATCAATCTCCATTGACTTTGTTTCATGTGGAAGATATTGAGATACATCAAATAGAGAGATTAAATCAGGAGGGACATGAGATCAAGTGCTTTTCCTTCAGTGATCCTGGAGAAATAGTATGGTGGAACAGAAAGAATAGTGATGCTGGAGTCAGAAACTCTTTGTACAATTGTAGAGGTACAGATAGGGGAGACTCAGAACCTACGCTTTCTTTCACTTTATAAATGAACATACCAAGATGTTAAGAAGTTGAATCCTTGGACCCAAAGATGATAAACTTTAGAGGCAAGATTTGAACCCAGACTATCTGACTACAAAGCCAATGGTTTTTCCACTATGTCACCACCTTTCTCTCAGATTTCTCTTTCTGAGACATGTGTCCTAGGGTACAATGCCATTTTTTTCTACACAGACTTCAATTATCAAGCATGAAAAGTAGCCTAATAATTCAATTCCACAAGTGTTTCATATCCCAACCATCTCATCTAGTCAATCAAGCATTTATTAATGTCTTCCTATGTGTGAGGCACTGTGACAAACACTAGGGATAAATGGAAAAGCAAGACTCCTTGACCTCAAGGAAGTCAAATTGAATTTAATTTATGTACAATTTAATGTACATAGCACACAAAATGCTATGTAAGACAAGGTGTACGCACCTAAAAAGAGAAGTTAATGAATAATGGCAGTAAAGGGAGAAACTAGAAGTGGCAATGGGGAGCAAGGTGTATTCCAATTCCCCCACCTCAACCAGTGAATAATGAGAATGCATGAAAGTGTAATCAAACCAGGAATTGATGGCTAGGGAAGCTATGTGATGAGGAGCAAGCCAGTCTAAGTGAGAACCAATATATGGGAGGAGTGGGAAACAAAATAAGATATAAAATGATAGCAAGGTTGTTGCTTGTGGGTCAAACCTTCCACACTTTAGAATTTGGGATTTTAGTTGAAGTGGGATTGGAGGGAATGAAAATCAGGAATTAGAAGAGGGGAGATGGGGAATGGATTTTGAATAGTGACCTGTGGGGCTTCAGAATCACTAGGATGGGGAGAGTATGAGCAGGTAGGAGTTTATTAATGATTAAGTAAAACTGTTAGGAATATTTTTGAAGTCACTCATTTCAAAGACATCAGGATGGATTCCATTCAGAGCTATGGACGATTCAGAGAAGGGGAGCAAGAACTTTCGATAGAAGGGTTATATTCTTCTTCCCCCATGGCAAAAGAACAAGCTGAAAATTTGATGAAATGGGGTTTTCTGCCCTCAACTCAGCAGTCCCAGATTGGGATGATAAAATAATACTTCTCTTGTTTTCACATGAGACTAGAGACAAAGCAGAAAATGTCTTGGTAACTGTGACACATAGAAGATATACAAGGTGCCCACCTCTTTACTTACCATTTACACTAGACTAGAGACTTGTAGAGATCAAACCCAGGGTAAAATATAAGGTGTCCCTTTCTCCCTGACCACAGGCAATTGTGAGAAATAAATGATATTCCAATGTGCACTTTCTTTCAAAATGCCCCAAACTCATACAAATATTGAGATTAGAGTTTCATTTTGTAACCGAAAGGGTGAAATTATGTTGAGAACATGAGTGAATCTAGAAATGTGATTTGGGCAGCTCCACAGTCTAATCATGGCAGATCAGTGTTCCAAGCTCTGTCTGACTAGTGTTTATTCTTAACTTTCAGTTTTAGTTTTTTTTCACAATGAAGTGGGAAGTTCTAAGACCTACTTTGGAATCAAGTACAAAAATGCAACCAGCTGTTTTGTGAGGAGAAAGCTATCAATTAATGTATATAAGTGGTTACTGAATAATCATCTTTGGGGATATTATCACGATTAATTCTCCTACAGAGAATAATCCTCTTGTCCATGATTTGGACAAGAGAACCGTGAAGTTCTTGTTATTGTTGTGCTTCTTTGATCCTCTGATTATTTTCATTTTCAATTAAATTAGAATATTCAAGCTGGGGAAGTAGAAGTAAAGATTATGAGAGAAGGAAATAATGGTAAAAGGGGGAAATATAAATAATTGAAATGTTATAACAGTGCTGGATGATATCATGAGCTTCCCTATATTCCACCTCCAGCCCCAATATGAAAATGTCTTATCACATTTCCTAAAAAGGTTGCTATCTATTCCTTTTAAGCACACACAAATATACAAAATATTCCATTAGTTAATTATTACATACCCTATTCCTTAATTCTATTCTGCTTAAGAAGCAGTCTTGATTGTACTTTTGCTGCACTTTGAGCCGATTCCAATCATCTTTGCTGCAGAGGAAGTATTTAGGAAAAGCTTTTGCCCATCTATCACACAAAGACTCTTCATATAGTTGACAATCTTTTTTTAAATTTTAAATCTTTTTATTAAAGCTTTTTATTTGTATAACATATGCTTGGGTAGTTCCCCAGCACTATCCTTACAAAGCCTTCCATTACATATAGCTGACAATCTTCTAGTCTTTTGCTCAGCTTTCTCTTTTCTAGGTTGACTGAATTGAATTCCTTTAACCTCAGCCCTCAGGGGTGAATTCCCAACCCTTTCACAAATTGTCTCCTGCCTTCCTATTATTTGAAGGTTGTTTTTAAAGAAGGATCAAGTACAAAATACTTTCCAAATGGCAAAGCCCTGTGAAAGACAAGTTAGTATTCTTGTCATTATCGGTACCAGCCAATCATTTGCAACATTTCCAGGAAACATCATAATGGTTTCTATTAGAAATCAAAACACACCTATCAATGTTTAATTAATTTCAATTTTGTTAAGAGAATATTACATAATTGTTGCTTCCCATAAGGTTTTAGGATACCTATTGATTGCCATTCTAATTAAATTCCCAAGCATACTATCCACATTCAGGGATCCACATGGCAAGAGCAGCTTTCTAGAACACATGCATTTACAACATTTTGATTTTATGTTATTTGTTTCAGTTTAAAGTTACTCATTTCACAGGTAGAGCCATATTTTAAAAATGGCAAATAAAGATGGGAGGCATAAGGAAAATGGCTTATTGTTAAGCTAATCATCAGCAGATTTTTTTTTTATTTACTGACCTATTCTGTTATTTTCTTACATTCTTGGCAACATTTTGTGCCAAACCAAAATTACTATTCACTTGTCAGCCTGGAGCTCAGGACATCTGGAACGAAGTAAAACTTGGCCTTGTAATGTGCAGACTGAATAAGAACTGGCAGATAAGTGAGCTCTGTGCTGCTGAGAGATGCAAGTCTCTACCTTGGGAACACCTTTAGTCTTTTAGTAGCAGATTTGATTTTCAGAGACTGTGTCACATGCTGGAAGGAGCTCAGAACTGGAACTTTGAGAACCTGGGTGTAAATACTGGCATCTGTAACTTTTGTGATCTTGGGGAATCCATATAAACTCTCAAGTTGTCACCTGTGAAGGGAGGAGCATGCATTAGATAGTTTTTGAAGACCCCAGTCAGTTCTACAGCTGTGATCTTATAGTAATAATCATTGGATCATTGGCTTGGTCAAGCAATTTAATTCAAAATTTTCCCAAGTTGAAAATAGATATGTTTGAAAACATATAAATAAATTTAAAAAGTTTTGAAGTAGATTTTGAAGTAATAAGCCATTATGTTAAATTGGAATTTGAGGTTCAATTCCTCTGGAGGGCAATTTTGTCATGGAATGGATAAGTTGGTTATGACATCCAGAAATCAAGCACTGATATACCTGGGCTTCTATCAGTGACTGGAGCAGCTGGAGATCCACTATGGAAGGATAGCATTGTCTTTATGTGAAATTAAATTAGTCCAGAGTGGCTTCCTGGAAGTCTAAAAGGAAGTGAGAGTAATATATGAATTCAGAAACTATAACCAGAGAGTAGGTTCCAGATAGAAGAAAAGATGGTGATATTTTAAAAATTAAAATGAACAAATCGTGGATTAGGCATATACCTAAGAAATAATCCAGGAAAGGTAGTCTGAAAGATTGGAAAACATCTTAGATGTGGAAGCAGAAGAGAGGGGCTGGATTACTCTCTCTTTTATTCCCTATATCCCATTCTGAATGATTCACTTAATGTCTCAGTTTCTTCAGTTGCAAAATCAGCTGAATAAAATTATCACTATGTTGAATGAGATAATCTTCTAGTTTTAAACATCAAATATATTTTGCATTTGCAATAAACCTAAATTGGAGTATATAGAAAAGAGATCAATGTCTATACCAGCAGTGAAGTCAACAGAAAACATTAAGGAAGATGTGTGCTTGGTGTACCAGTACTATAAAAGAAAGCTACCTTGGATAGAGATGTGGTTTGACATAATTTAGCACCTGTAACTGGACTCATGTTCCCTTTCTCTGCATAATGCCAAATGTGCTTATCTTCAATTAACTTTAGATTGTCTTTGCCTTGGACAGAATAAATGCAGTTCAGGTGGGTACAACAACAACAATAACAACAAAACATTAGTAATATTTACAAGGGACTGACAGCTATATGGAAGTACCTTACTTGCCAATTAAATATAAGTGCACAATAAAGCAGGGGTCACCAAAACCATTTGGTATTGGATAAGAAATAGAGTAGTGGATCAGTGGAATAGGTTAGGTTCACAGGACAAAATACTCAATGACAATAGTAATCTAGTGTTTGATAAACCCAAAGACCCCA
>JAJPUD010000582.1:147091-187605 GCA_023553655.1 Myrmecobius fasciatus
TTTTTTTTTTCTTCTTCTCTTTCTAGATGTGATGTTTCTTGTGCAGTAAGATAACTGTATAGATATGTATACATTTATTGTATTTGTCATATAATTTATCCTATTTAGCATGTATTAGATTGCTTGTCATCTAGGGGTCAGGGGTGGGGGGAAGGAGGGGAAAAGCTTGGGAAAAAAAAGTTTTTTCAAAGGTCAATGTAGAAAAATCACTCATATGTTTTGTAAATAAAAAACTTTATTAAAAAAAATAAGTGCACAAAATATAAGATATGCCCAGGAGTTTTCACTGTTCTATACAAAAAAAGATTACATAAAGCTTATGTATTTTTAAATCGTTCTTTTCTTCACTATTTCATGTAAATAGCATTTTATTTTTCCCAATTAAATGTAAAATTTTTCTTCCTTCCTATCTCCCTTACCTCTTCTCAGATATCAAAATATCTGATATAGATTATACATGTACAATAATATAAAACATATTTCCACCTTAGTCATGTTTGAAAGAATGAGATCAAAAGGGAAAAAAAACCTATGAGAAAATAAAAGCAAAAGAAATCCAAAAAAAAAAAAAAGGAAAACAGTATATTAACCTCTGCATTCAAACTCCAAAATTCCTTCTCTGTATGTAGAAAGCATTTCCCATTATAAATCTTTTGGCACTATCTTATATGATTGTATTGCTGGGGAAAGCTGTTTGTCAGAGTTGATTATTGTGCAATGTTGCTATTACTGTGTACATTATTTTCATTCTGCTGGTTTCACTTAGCATCAGTACATATAAGTCTTTTCAGGTTTTCCTGAAATCTGCTTATAACACAAAATAGTATTTCATTACATTTATATAACAATTTTTAGCTATTCCCTAATTGATAGCTATCCCATAAATTTTCAGTTCTTTGCCACTACGATGAGAGATGCTATAAGTATTTTATGTACATGTAGGACCTTTTTCCCTTGTTTATGGCCTCTTTGAGATAGAGGATATTATAGTGGTATTACTGGATCAAAGAATATACACAGTTTATAGCCCTTTGGAATTCAATATAAATGTGTGCTCTTTTTTTGTCAAAAGCTTTTTCTGCACTTACTGACATAATTATGTTTTTGTTAGCTTTTTTATTGATAAAGTCAATGCTGATAGTTTTCCTAATATTGAACAAGCCCTGCATTCTTGGTATAAATCCTCCCCCTGATCATAGTGTATTATCCTCATGATAAACGACTAGCTGCTAATGTTTTTTTTTTTTTTTCAATTGCATCAATATTCATTAGGGAAACGAGTGTATAATATTCTTTCTCTGTTTTGCTTTTTCATGGTTTAGATATTTTTACCATCCTTATGCCATAAAAGGAATTTAGTACTACTCCTTCTTTGCCTATTTGTATATAGAATACAAAGTACTGGAATTAATTGTTCTTTGAATATTTGATAGAATTCACTTGCACATCTATCTGGCCCTAAATATTTTTTCTTTGGAAGTTCATTGATGATTTGTTCAATTTCTTTTTTTTCAAATGGGCTTATTTCAGGTATTTTATTTCCTCTTTTCTTAATCTGGGCAATTCATATTTTCATCACTTCACTTAGATTGGCAGATTTATTGGCATAGAGTCAGTAAACTAACTCCCAATTATTGCTTTAATTTCTTTTGCATAGGTGGTAAAGTCATCCTTTTCTTTTTTGATAGTGGTAATTTGTTTTTTCTTTCTTTTTTAATCAAATTAACCTAAGATTTATCTATTTTATTGTTTTCCCCTCACAAAACCAGTTTTATTGACTTATTCAATATTTTTCTTATTTTCTATTTTATTAATCTCTCTTTTGATTTTTAGAATTTCTAACTTGGTACTTAATTGATGATTTTAATTTCTTTGTTCTAGGTTTTTTAGTTGCATGCCACATTCATTGATCTCTGCTTTCTCTATTTTATTCATGTAAGCATTTAGAGATAGCAAATTTCCTCTAGGAACCACTTTAATTGCATTCCAGAAATTTTGTTATATCATCTCATTATTGTCATTATCTTTGGTAAAATTACTGATTGTTCCCATGATTTGTGGTTTGATCTTCTCATTCTTTAGGATTAGATTATTTAGTTTCTAATTAATTGTTATGCTGTCTTTCCATGGCTCTTTATTATATATAATTTTGCAATCTGAAAGGGATACATCTAATATTTCTACCTTTTTGCATTTGATTGTAAGGTTTGCATGCCCTAATGTAGTTAAATTTTTATGTAGGCACCACACATCAATGTAGAAAATTTATATTCCTTTACATCTCCATTCAGTGTTATCCAGAGTTCTATTATATCTAACTATTCTAAAATTCTATTCACCTCCTTAACTCTTTTCTTGTATATTTTGTAGTTAAATTTGTATAGTTCTGAGAGAGGGAGGTCAAAGTCCTCCACTAGTATAACTTTTCTATCTATTTCTTCTTTCCACTTAATTTTTCTAAGAATTTGGGTGATATATCACTTGGAGCATATATATTTAGTATTGATGTTACTTCATTGTCTGTGGTGCCTTTTAGCAGGATGTAGTTTCCTTCCTTATCTATTTTAACTAGATCTATTTTTGCTTTAGCTTTTTTTGAGATCAGCATTGAAACTTCTCCTTTTTTTAAAGTTTCATTGAAGTATAATATATTCTACTCCAGCCTTTTACCTTTACTCTGTATCTCTCTACTTCAAATGCATTTCTTTTAAACAACATATTGTAGGATTCTGGTTTTTAATTCTTTCTGCTATCTGTTTCCATTTTATGGAATTCATATTCATAGTTTTTTTAATTGTATTTTCTTCCATCCTGTTTTCTCTGTGTTTATATTTTTCTCTCTCCTTTCATCCTTTCCCTCCTTACCAGTGTTTTGCTTCTAACCACTGCCTCTCGCAATCTGCCCCCATCCCTTTTCTTTCCCCTAATTCCCCTCCTACTTCTTTCCTCCCTTCTTTTACTCCCTCCTCTGCACTTTTTTTCCACTCCTTTCTTTTCCTACTCCCTATAACATAAGGTAAATTTCTTTACCAAACTGAGTGTATATTAATTCCCGCTTTGAATCAAAGGTGATGACAGCAAGGTTCAAACAATGTTCACCTCCTCTCTTCTTTCCCTCTATTATAATAGATCTTTTGTACTTCTTCTTCTCCCTCCCCCTTTCTTTTTCTCTCAATGCAATCCTTTTTTCATCCCTTAATTTTTTAATCACCACATCAAAATCAACTTATACCCTCTATTGTTGTATACACTTTTTAACTGCCTAATATTACATGGATATCATCTTGGAATGGCTTTGATAAATAGCCTACCTTCCTAATAATGCAGTTCTCATATTTACACCAATATTATTAGACTGGATGAGTCTTTCCTTGATTCTGACAGGTCTATGGAATAAGACGTAGTGCATCTCTTAGGAACACAGGCAAATTAGCACAATACAATCAATCTTAATGGCCACAAAGTCACCTAATTTGATGAAAAACATACTTTCATACTTAATTCTTGGGGCAAAAAACTATATTCATTTAAAATCTTAATGGACATATCTACCCATTATATTAACTATTTTTTCTCTTACAGTCAGATATAGATATTAGTTGTGAATAATAAGTCATTTTGTATTACATTCTATAAAGAGCTTAAAAAATCTTTATAATCCATTGTGGTGGAAATAACCATGATTGCTAAACAGGGCACCTGAGTCTTAGCCTTGATAAGTTTGACTAGTTCAGAGCCTACAGAGAAATCATGAACATGTGGATTGAGAAAAGGCTATTAAATTTGGCAATTAAGAAATTAATAGTTACTTAAGAGAACAGCTTTTAATTAAAAATGATGTTAGAAGCAGATTGCAAAGAATTAAAAGAGAGTTGAGAAAAAGTAGTTTCACCTATTGTAGTTTTGGAGAATGAGAGACATAGATGTGGTTTTAGTCGATAAACAAGTAATTAGTAGACAGGGAGTGACTAAAGATAGTTGAAGATTATAGAGGATATATAGAATATAGTGTAGGATTATAGAAGACACACATATCTATCTATCTCTCTATCTGATGGATAGAGGATTATGGAGAATGAAGATAAAATATGATCATTTTTACACATGTAGAAGTTTGCTTGCAAAGGTGATTCATGGTAGGTAAGTACTTCCCTGATCCACTCTTTTGGTCTATGTAGGTCCTCTTTCCACTGAAGCAGATTAGACAAAATCTGTTTCAGGATCCTGGAATAGAAAGTCCTTTTTTGTTTAGTATTTGTTAATTATATTAAAATATAGATTTATTTTCTTTGAAATCTCATATATTTTATCTTATGCATTAAAATATTTTCTAGAAGGGGGCCATAGTTTTCACCAGATTTCCAAAAGGGTCCATAAAACAAATAACAAAAGTTTTAAAACCCCTGATCTCAGCTTTAGTTGATGGTTCTTCATATGTTGCTGTAGCAATCTATTCTTTCCACTCCCAAAACTTCAAATATCATCTGGTGATGAGTCACTCCATTTACTCCTTGGCTGGTCCTTGGGCAACAAACACAAAAATACTTTTGGGGGCTAAATTTGATGTCTTTTCAGCTTGATAGGATCTTTTTAAAATTACTGAGCACAGGATAGAAAGTGGTGTAGGATGAAATAGGGTATATCACATGTAGGACAAATGGAGAAACAGCCTGGTGGGGAGATTAAATAGGATGTGAAGCATAGTGGGTCAAAGGAACTTTTTATTCATTTATCAGTTAAGATAGCTCAAGATAGCCCTTATAATAGTTCACAAAGTGAATGCATTAATTACCCCCAGCAGAACAGGGGCATGATTTCTGGGGACTTAGACTAGGGAGTTCAAAGCAAATAGCAAGATGTCCTAGGAAGAAGGCTAGATGGGATGTGAGGTAGAGTCTAGTTTGGTGCTTCCTAGGTGTAGAACTCGGGATAAATTATGAGTATGTAAGTTTGCCATTTTTCAACGGAATTGTTGCAGCGTTATTTTTTCTCCCATTTCTTTGCATACTCACAGTCACTAAATTTGAAATGATTTTAGAAGTCATCTGATCCTACTTCCCAAGTGCAATAATTTTTATACAACATCTCTGGCATCCTACATTGGCTTCTGCTTATTCTCCATTTCATTTGGAGGCAATTTAGCTATTAGAAATGTCTTCCATATACTAGTTTTCTCTCATAGTGACTCACCCAATATCTTTTCACAATGACAATGACAACATATTATTAACCATTTGCATTTATATAATATTTCTTCTCAATACACTGAAAGGTAAGGCATGCAAAGTCTTTATCTTCATTTTAAATATGAGAAAATTGGGGCTCAAAGTGACTTTTCCATTTTCACATAATTCACAAGTAGCACGGTCACAATTTTCATGCAAGTATTCCACTTCCACTCCAAGTTTTCTGTTTTTCCTGCTACATACAATGCCCAGGATCAAACAACTAATCCGATCAAACAATTAATCCATGGAGGAGTTGAGAACTAAAATTCATATCTCTTGACATGAAATATACTGCACTTTCCACCATATCCCACTGCCTTCAGTTCAAAGAAACTAATTTAAAATGTTAAAATGTCTTTTCATCATATTGCAGTGAGGAGAAAACTCAACAAGAATATATTATAACTCTGGTGACTTCTAGGAAAATAGAAGATAATTGGAGGGAAAAGACCAGTTGGCCTTAATGTAAGGCAACGAAATTAAATGAAATTAAAAAGACTTTTAAAAACATTTTAAGAGGGAAATAAATACTGCAGGGAAAATAGGCTCATCACTAAATAAAGAGGGGGCTGAAATGAATGGTGCTTGAATGGCTCAGTGACTGAGTTCTTATGATCTTTTTAAAAGCCATACACGGGTCACTGGGATTTGAACAAATCTTGCAAACTATTTTCATAGTCAGTTAATAAAAATGTGTAAAGCATCTACTTTATGCAAGATACCCTGGATAAGATGAATAAATGAATAGTACACAGATCCTGCTTTCATAGAGTTGATAATCTGGTTGGGAACATAAACCATGAACTTGAAAAAGAATACAAATTAGCATATGATAATTATGTATTCATGTAGAAATCAAGTAGACAGATAATCTTGGGTAAATAAGAAATGTCTGCTAATGGGGGTGGATCAAGGAAGGCCTTTTTGAAGTGATGAAACCTGAATCAGACTCTGCCACACTGTGAACTCATGAAGGCCCTGCTTGGGAGGGATGTGACTCAATGCAGCAGGAGCAGTATGCATTGGATGTCAAAATGGCATTAGAATGTGAAGGGGAAATCAAAATGAAACATGAAATAAAAGGGTAGATTGATTTGATTTTTTTAAGTTCTCATTGGAAGAATGAGGAATATGAGACAGAAAAATGAAGCATTTCAGCAGAGACATGTAGGAATAGAAGGGACATTCACATAAAGTTACCAAGAGAGCAACTTGAAAGCTAGAATAGACCTTTCCTATTTTGAACAACCCCATCATTTTGACAGATGTAACTTTTAGGGGGTCCTGATGAGCAGGGCACCCTAAACTACCTTGAGCCAGAGGACCTGAGTTATTGAATATGCCTGGATTATTATTGCCACTCCATTCACATGAATGGCAAACTACCTTTTCTCTTCTTGGGTGTGTCTTTCCCTGATTCATTCCACCTTCCTTCCTTCCTTTGTGCCTTCTTTCCTTTGTTCCTTCCTTCCTTTCTTCACCCCTCCTTCCCTTCTTCCTTCTCTCTCTTTCTTTCTTTCTTTTTCTAGCTCTGTCTCTTTTTCTTCTATTCTTCTTTCTTTTTCTCCTCTTCTTCCTTCTCCTCCTTGCCTAATATAAGGCAGAATAACCTTAGCCTATCAGTGTTTCAAACGTATTTATTTCTTCCTTGCTTCCTTCATTGCTTCTTTCTTTCCTTCTTTTGTGTTTGCCTTTGAAAAGCAGTTGATGTTAAGTGACTTGCCCAACGTCCCAGAGCTAGGAAGTGTTAAGCGTCTGAGGTACTCACAGGTTAGCTGTGCAACTCTGGGCAAGTCATTTAACCTTGTTTGCTTCAGTTTCCTCATCCATAAAATGAATTGGAGAAGGAAAGGTTAAACAACTCTAACATCTTTGCCAAGAAAACCTCAAATAGAGTCATGAAGAGTTAGACATGACTGAAAAACAACAAGAACAAAATACCCTTATTTTCAAAAGAAATAGATGAAAAATATTTATAAAACATGAACAGAATATTTGTGGTAAAAAACAAATGCAACTTCACCAGGAATCATACAATTGAATAAGATATTATCAGGTAGTTTACTGGAATTATCTCTGTTGAAATTTAAATATTGTGTCTCTAGTTTTATGTTTTTGTTTTGTTTTCCCCAAAGTTTATATACCAATAGATGATGCTTTGGAAAGGCAAGGGTGTATTTTATGCACAAAGAGTTTATTTTCAAGGTAAAAATAAGCCGAGTTCAACAGGAAGAGTGGTACTTGGATGTCAAAAAGATAAAGTTTGTTGTTATTGACATTATAGAATAAATCAATTGAAAAGAAGATCAGAGAGAGGATTGTGAAAGATCTATGTAGAGAGGTCCTACTGTAGTCTGAGGCAAAAGCTGCTCTATGGCCAAAAGCAACTTTGCTGCTATGGCTGAAGTGAGAAGTTTCCCATTTATCAAGATAACTGAAGCACAAGATACTTTTTTGCAAAAGCTAAAATAAGAGCTTGGCATTGCTCTAAGATCAAATGGAAAGTACTACACTAGTGGAATAAGTAGAGTTATGTTCAGATCCTGGCTTTGATCCTTTTTAAAAACTGGGAGATATGTGTGTGTATTTATATTTATATATATAGTAGTTATAGATATATAGTTATAGAGATATGTTATAGATATGCAGACATATAGTCTGCATATATGAATATATAGATATATCTATACAACTATATATTCTTTCTTTCTTTCATTCTATCTATTTATCTATATTATTTCAAGTTTCCTAAAGTCTAAGATAAAGTGTTCACCAAAAGTAAATGTGAAAGAGATGTAGCCATGCTCGTTGTATTATACAAGACTGAAGAATAAGAGTGGGCCCAACTAGAAAAGGACATTATTCCTACACAGAACAGAATGAATTGGGGAGAGACAAAATAGAGATATTTATAACCAAAAGCACCATTATAAAATAATACCAATTCTGTACTTTTAAAGATAATGACAATTAAGCTCAGAGAGCTTAAATGGTTTGCACAGGGTTACACAGGTAGTATGGATGTAAAACCTGGTCATAAAACTTCAAAGCTCATCCTTCTTTCTCTTATGCTGTATTGGCCCTCTCTCTAAAATTGTCCTGAGAAGGAGAAAAAATAAGATGGAAAAGAATGAATATATCTGTCTTCAGAAACTCACATACTTTTATATTACTTTATACAAGAGCATCTACAGATAAATAGTGATTTAATTAAGCCTTTAAAAGGAATTGAGGAAGTAGTTTCACAAAGGTGAAAACAACAGTGAGAAAAAAAGAAAAATAGAAATTTCCTAGTCCATGCAAATATATGTTGTTTTCCTGTTCTTAAAGAGATTTACAGAAACTTTCATTTCAGAGGCATTGATTTTTTTAATGGACCTATATCCCTACTATTGACACTTGGGATCAGAATCAGATTCAAAGCCAATATGGTTGGTGGAACTTCCATACAATTGGAAATATACAGAAGTCAATATAGTAACTGTCTTTTTGTGTATTTTGAAAAATAAAACAAACACAAGACCAGCTGATTGCATCCTCAAGTTTCATTTCAATAAATATAGCTCCATCTATAATGCTTATACATGGGATGTCTTTTTTTTTTGATGGGGTGGGTGTTGATTTTCTACAAAGTTATCTATTTTTAAAGTATTTGCTGCTAAAAGGTAGAAGAAATCAACAGGAGGATCTGATCATATTTCCTGTAATCATTGAGTACCTAAAAAATACGAGCACAAATTATGAAACATTGCCATTAGCCAGTGGTTCAGAGAAAAATAGTATGATTAGTGAGGATTCACATGAGTACTTAAAATTACTTCAAGTGAATCATTGTCATTTCAAGTATAAGTCCCATATAGAATAAAATAGGAGGACAAATGATCTTATTGGAATCACATACTGCAGAATGCTAAGTAAAGCAGCCATCATTATGAGAGCCAGCATTTCTGAAACATTATCACTATACATAGCATGAAAGTTAGGCTATTGATCAAGTCACATTGCTCAAGTATTTTGAAACCTCTTTTGGTTTGAACGGGTATAATTAGAAATAAAAGCATTAGAATCAGCCTGATAAGAGATCATAGATGTCATTTAATATTTCCTCTACCTGAAATACAATTCCTCTCTAAATTCCAAAAGTGGTCATTCAGACTTTGAAAACTTCAGGTGATGGGAAACCAATTACCCTTGGAAGTAGGCCGTTCCACTTTTGGAAAATTCTTTCTTCATAGTATCTCACTCCAAATTATCACCCTATGATTTCTTCCGTTCCTCCTAGCTTTGCTTCCTTTGGGAAACTAGAACAAAGCCCTATCTGCCAAGGGAAAAGACAGAGCGAGTACAAGATTTGCAGTTAGGTAACCAAGATTCAAATCACCTAAACTACATATTTATATACAGAAAGGCCATTATAAAATCATACTCAGAGAGCTTAAATGGTTTGCTCTTATGCTGTGTTGTCCCTCTCTGTAAAATTGTCTTCTCCATGACAAACATCTATGGTTCCCTCTACTGGTCCTCATATGTGATGATTTTCATTTGGGGCCATCTTAGTTTCCCTCCTCTTAACATATACCAGCTTTTTTTTTTTCAAAACTTGATTATTAGAACTGAACATAATAATTAAAGTATTTCCCTGCTTGACCAGGGCAGAAGACAAACAGCTTAGTTTTTGTTTTTTGTCTATTTCCAAATTAATCTAAGATTTAATCTTTCTGCTCATCATGTCACATTGCAAATGCAATAGCATTTCAAAGGACAGGAAAAAGAAAAAGGGAAAAAAATTACTGATCCAAGTCTCCCTCCTCACACACCCAGCATCCTGCATAATGTGTTGATTCATCCTGGATCTGGAAACAGTGGTACTTGGTGTGGTGTACATTGAACCCAGGCAATTGATTCATGATTCATAGATTTCCTCTCCTTTCCTGCTTTGCCTTGTAGCAGTTGAGCCACAAGGTCCTCAGTTGTATTTGGTTGTCTAACAAAGAAACCTGGAAGGAAGCAAGAATATCCAAATCTACTCCACTTGACACTTTCAGAGTATCTAGAAAATAGCTTTCATTTGAAAGGACTCTATTTTTAATTTATATAACTGGGATTTGATTGACAGAAAAGTGGAATATGTTTTTGCAATCTATTTTATAGAAATAATTCATAAATTTGAATACTGCTCAAGCAGGGCTTTAATGTTTCTTTTTTTACATTTCTTCTAGGTTATCTTTATTTTAATTTTCCTTAAATTTTTTTCTGCTTAACAAAGCGATAGTGAATAACAATGAACAACATAAATTTATATTAGACTGTATTGCCCTATATAGTGTATGGGATGAGGGAGTGGGGGACTTAATCCCTGAGTGTCCATTGTTGTTATGATAACTCTTCAAATCATCTATTATTTTATTGTGGTGAGTCCCTCTGTCACATACGGTGATGATTCCATGACTTTTTTTGTGGCCCGATATTTCCTTTTTCAATTGGTTGTTAAATTTCTGATGACCTTCTCAACAAGAAGCCAGGTCTACAGTTAACAATCACAACATATATTACTAGTCTTATGTTTGAGATATTTTCAGATTAATATGACTTTTTTGAGTGTATACTTTGCTAGCATAACTTTTTAGAACCTAAGATCATTTTATTACTCTAATGAGGTATTGAAGGTAGATTTTAATGGTCTTATTCCTCTTTCCCCTCTCTTTTTCTCCTTTTCTTCCTTGTTCTCCTATTTCTACTATGGCCACTACTACTATTAATCATAATCACAATAATTCAGAAAACCATCAAAGGAAGTCTCATCATGTTATAGATGATCTTAGATTCCTGCAGACCATATCAGTGCTTTGCGAATCTTGGCAAATTATATTATAATAGAAGGGATCCAAATACAGTCCTACTTGTTGCTCATTTTTCCTTTCTGAGGATCAGCCACAATACAAAGATACTTATAACCAACAGCCTGGTTACTTGCTGATGAATTTCTTCCCCATGGCACACATGAAACAAAGGACAAGCCAAAATAGTTTTCGATTCTTTGTGGTCCATATTTCCTTTCATATGGACAGTGTGAAAAGGCTTTGTTATGGGCATAAAAATAAGAATCATAATTTTAGACTTAGAGAAATATTAAATTGTTTCTTATTGCTGTCAAAGTTAAATAATAAAATATTGCTGCAGGAACTTAATCACACTAATTTTAAAATTCTTAATGGAATTGAAATCAAACAAGAAGAGTGAGTGTAATGGTAGCAAAGGGTAATCCAAATCTCCAGAGTTTCCAATGTCAGTAGATCCAAGGAAAAACCCTTAAGACATTAGAGGATTTATGGGATGACATGAAATGACACAGAAGATAAAAGATGGGGATGGACTATAACCTATATCCATAGGGGTAACATCATTGAAATACGGAAGAATCATAATAATGCACATTTAACACTTCTGGATCTTATAGATTGCTATACTCAATACACACTGACAGGAGTTAGTATGTTCAAGAAAAATCATCAGAATGAAGAGCCTAACACAAATTCCTTTACAAAGGCAGATGCCCAAAGCTGGAATGGGTAATTTCTAGAGCTAGATTCCCAATTATGGAGGTCTTCAAAGAGAAATGGAAAGATTACATATCATGGTTTTTCCTAGAGGATTTCTGCTTAAGATTAAGGTTAGAGTAGATAATCTACAATATTCTTTCCAGCTTTTTCTTCCAGCTTTAGGTTTCTATGATACAAGTCTATTTTTTGTAGTAATCCTTTAAAAGCACCCAAACAAGCATTATTGTTTCCATTCCCAATGAGAAAATTTAGGTTGAGAGAAATTGCAGAGACCCAGAAAGTGACAGAAACGGATATGGATCTAAATTTTCTGTCTCCTTTCTGTCTTTTTTCCATTATAACATGCTAGTTTTCTATCTGTAATAGTTTTAGACACTTCTCAAAATGTTTTTTCTGTACCTGAGTAATATACATTTTTGGGAAAGACCTATGGTCTTAAATCAAAAAGAGCTAAGTTAAGCTTCTTCCCCGTCACTGATTTGTGACTGACAAAGTAGCATCATATCTTTGTGTCTTTCCTCAGCAATAATTCAAAGGGCTGGACTAGATGAGATCTGAAGTCCTTTCCAGCTCTAAAGTTTGATGTCATGGTCACTCACACTTGTCAGCAGCGAACTTGATCGATTTCATTCATTCAGGAGTCAATTCCTGGCATGTAAGATGGATTGTTGACAAACGATTATTTTTGCCCCCTATTTCCCAGGTTTGAGTGCAACAGTTTACAGGTAAGAAGCCACGGACAAATTGATGGGCCTGAATGTTGTGATGATGTGAAAAATGTTCTTATGACACTTTCACAAATACATTGCATAGAAGAACCATTTGTGATTTCACAAAAATATCTGAGATATTTGGACTTTGTTTTTTGGAGGGACAAGATATAAAACCATGTGAACTTTTTTAAAATCCAGTTTTGACCTTATACCCATTGATGCCATGTAGCATAAAAAGAGATCCCTGAATTCATTAAGAAAACAAATTCTTCATTTATTAAATGTGTGAAAGCTGATTGATTTAGATGATTCAGAGACTGACAAAACTGGTAGTTCTTTTGGACAACTTTACAGTACTTCAGTTACAGGTACTTCAGAAGACAGTTATCATTCAAGAACACCTGTTCTTAACATATTACTAGAGCTTGACTATATTTAGATGGAAAAATGCATGAATTTCCTTTCTTAGGATAACAAAGTTAACCCCTTTGATGTTCAGTTTCTTCATCAGTGAAATGAATATAATAATACTTTGAACCACAAACTTCAGAAGGTTGTTCTGAAGGAAGAGTTGTAGAGTGAAAAGTGCCATGTTAAAGAATTGCTTCTTATTCTAATCTGCTCTCAAATAATGGTCCACTTGATATTATTTTTATTACATAATACATTCAAAGATGTTTTTCCCTTCTATCTTTTTCTTTGAAATGTCTAAAGACCTTTAACAAGTGTGGCTTGAGTTTTACTGAATAATTGTATTGCTAACTACTTTAGGCTCTTCCAGAATTCTGTAATATAAGTCTCTTAGGCATTGTTTTTCCTATTTTAAATTGAGGAAACAGACTCAGAGAGATAAAAATATAAATTTGAAAGATTTGAAATCTCAGACTCTTCTTTCTCCAAGTGCCCTGCTTTTTCCACTCTATCAAATTATCTATCCTCAATACAAAGACAGGGATATGGAATGGAGAGTGTAATGGAAATGAGACAAAAACTTGAAATTTTTATTTCAAACTTCTCTACTTCTGAGGTGTATAATCTTAGAAAATTCACTTACTTTTCTGATTCTCACTTTTCCCATGCATATAATTTATAACAATACTAATAGTGTGCTTCTACATCAAAATCAATTTATACTAACAATGTGAGGACTACCTGCCTCAGAGACTTAGTGCAAAGATGAAATGGGATGATATACAAGGTGTGTGTATATATATATATATATATATATATGTATATGTATGTATGTATCTATGTATCTCAAGTCTTAGTTAAGTTGAGGCTATTAAAATTGAGATGTTTGTTTGTCATTTTAAAGGAGCAATTTGGTCCTGCTCATTGTTGTTGTAGCTTTTATCAGTTACTATGCTACAGTTAGTTTTGCTACTGCTTCAACCACAAATACTATTGTTTCTGCTACCATTTATAGAACTAGCATGACTGCTGCTATTGTTACTACAGCTATTGCTACTCCCACTACTCTCCTGGTTCTGTTGTGAGTGATTACTATTTCTTCTACCATGGAGAGCACCCTTACTGAGAGTAGTGCTATAGTTAGTCTGACAACTATGCTGCCGCTCTGGTTGATATGGCAGCCTGCTGATGGAGTTCTAACCACTCTAATCTATCTTTCATTCTGCCATCAAAGTGATTCTCTTAAAGCAAAGGTCTCAACACATTACCCCTAACCTCACTCCCATTCCCATTCAATAAACTCCAGTGTTCCCTGTTGCTTCCTATTGCTAATACAAAATAATCTGTTAAATATCCAATGTCTTTCATAATCTGGGCCCCTTCTACCTTTCTAATCTTCTTATACCTTATTCCCCAATAAGTCTGGCTATTCCCCAAACAAGACTCTCTATCTTTCCACTTCGGGTACTTTCTCTAATTGTCCCCCACTCCTGGAATGATCTTCCTCTGACCACTGATCTCTCTAGTTCCTTTTAAATCCCTTCTAAGGAAGGATTCCAACTGGAAAAATCCCAACTAAGTCTTTTCTAAAAGCAGCCTTTTCTAATCCTCTTAATTCCAGTGTTTTCCCTCTGTTATTTATTTCATATTTATCATTTTGTAAATTTCTTTCTTTTCTACCCTACTGTATTATGAGTTTCTTAAGGACAGGGGGACTATTATTTGCTTCTTTTTAAAAATTCCCCATCCCTTAGTACAGTGCCTGATGTATAGCAGATGCTACTCTCCTGACTGATGGATTTTATTGTGATTATGGCTTGATATGACTTTTGGGGGGCTATTTCTATATCTAGCATTACCTAGTGCTTTAGGATTTGCAAAGCCCTCTTTACAAATGTTATCTAATTTTATTCTCATAACAACCCTGGGATTTTTGTGTTATTATCTCCATTTTATAGATGAAGAAACTAAGACAGACAAAGGTTATGCTTACTACCGTAAGCTCTATTTCCACTTCTGCTTCTATTATGTTTGCATTTTCTCCTGCTAAGATGATTGTTATTACTACTGCTGGTTTCAGTCTTCACTCTTTCTTTTATGATGATTGGTACTACTATTGCTGCTTTGATTGTTCTTCCCATTGTTTCTACTAGTATGATGATTGTTCCTATTTCTACAGTTGCTACTGCTGCCCCCCATAACTTGGTGATATGGTAGTATATTATGTTGTGCTTTTTACTATTCACTTTTTTATGTATACATGTTGATACAGTTATCTTGCTGTAAAAGAAAAATTGGATCTACACGAAAAAAAAAAAACAACCTGAGAAGGAAAATAAAATGCAAGCAAACATCAGCAGAAAGCATGAAAATGCTATGTTGTGGTCCACAGTCAGTTCCCACAGGCCTCTCTGGGTGTATATGGCTTTCTTCATCACTGTACATTTGAAAGTGGTTTGAAACATCTCATTGTTGAAGAGAGAGAGCCATGTGCATCAGAATAGATCATCATAAAATATTGTTGTTGCCATGTATATTTACTCTGCTCACTTCCCTCAGCATCAGTTCATGCAAGTCTCTCCAGGGTTCTCTGAAATAATTTCTTACAGAACAATAATATTCCATGACATTCATATACCATAATTTATTCAGCCATTCTCCAATTGGTGGACATCTATTCAGTTTCCAGTTTCTAGCCACTACAAAAGGGGATGCCACAAACATTTTTGCACATGTGGGTCCCTTTCCTTCCTTTAAGATCTCTTTGGGATATGAGCCCAATAGAAACATTGCTGGGTCAAAGGGTATGCAAAGTTTGATAACTTTTTGAGCATAGTTCCAAATTGCTCTCCAGAATGGTTGGATCCATGAACAGTTCCACCAACAATGTAAAAGTGTCCCAGTTTTCCCACATCCCATCCAACATTCGTTATTACCTTTTCCTGTCATCTTACCCAATGTGACAGGTGTGTAGTGGTATCTCAGAGTTGTCTTAATTTGCATTTCTCTGATCAGTAGTGATTTGGAGCACCATTTCTTATGACTAGAGATAGTTATAATTTCTTCACCTGAAAACTGTATGTTCATGTCCTTTGACCATTTATATATTGGAGAATGGATTGAATTCTTATAAATTTAAGTCAATTCTCTGTATATTTTAGAAATGAGGCCTTTATCAGAACCCTTAAATGTAGAAATGTTTTCCCAATTTATTGCTTCCCTCCTAATCTTATCTGCATTAGTTTTGTTTGTACAAAAACTTTTTAACTTAATATAATCAAAATTACCTATCTGGTGTTCAATTAAGAGTTCCAGTTCTTCTTTGGACATAAATTTATTCCATCTCCACAGGTCTGAAAGGTAAACTATCCTATGTTCCTCTAATTTGCTTATAATATCATTCTTCATGTCCAAATCATGAACCCATTTAGATCTTATCTTGGTATGTGGTGTTAGATGTGGGTCCATCCCTAATTGCTTCCATACTACTTTCCAATTTCCTCAGGAGTTTTTGTCAAATAGTGAGTTATTATCCCAGGAGCTGGGGTCTTTGAGTTTATCATACAATAGATTGCTATAGTTATTGCCTAGTTTGTCCTGTGATCGTATCCCATGCCACTGATTCACTACTCTATTTTATTAGCCAGGATCAAATGGCTTTGATGACTGCTGCTTTATAATATAGCTTTATATCTGGCACAGCGAGGCTAACAAATGCCATGAGCATTTATTTTTTCATTAATTCCCTTGAAATTCTTGACCTTTTGTTCTTCCAAATAAACTTTGCTACTATTTTTTTCTAGATCTGTAAAATAACTTCTTGGGAGGTTGATTGGTATAGCACTAAATAAGTAAATTAGTTTGGGTAGTATTGTCATTTTTATTATATTCACTCTGCCTACCCATGAGCACTTGATATTTTTCCAACTAATTACGTCTGACTTTATTTATGTGGAAAGTGTTTTGTAGTTTAGTTCGTATAGTTTCTGACTTTTCCTTGGCAGATAGATTCCCAAATATTTTATCCTATCATTCGTTATTTGGAATGGAATTTCTTTTTATATTTCTTGCTGCTGACCTTTGTTGGTAATATATAAAAATGCTGATGATTTATGTGGATTTATTTTGTATCCTGCAACTTTGCTAAAGTTGTGAATTGTTTCTAGTAGTTTTTTTAGTTGAGTCTCTAGAGTTCTCTAAGTATACCATCATGTCATCTGCAAAGAGTGAAAATTTGGTTTCCTCATTACCTACTTTAATTCCTTTAATCTATTTTTCTTCTCTTATTGCCAAAATTAACATTTCTAATACAATATTGAATAATAATGGTAACAGTGGGCAGCCTTTTTTTCACTTCTGATCTTATTGGGAATGATTCTGATTTATCCTCATTACATATGATGCTTGCTGATGGTTTTAAATAGATGCTACTAATCATTTTAAAGAAAAGTTCATTTATTCCTATACTCTATTGCTTTTAATAGGAATGGGTGTTGGATTTTATCAAAAGCTTTTTCTTCATCTATTGAGATAATAATGATTTTTGTTAGTTTGGTTATTAATATAGTTGATTATGCCAATAGTTTTCCTAATATTGAACAAGCCCTGCATTCCTGGCATAAAACCTATTGTGTATTACCTTGGGGATGACTTTCTGTAATCTTGTTGCTAATATTTTGTTTAAGATTTTTGCATCAATATTCATTAGGAAAATTGGTCTATATTCTTCTTTCTCTATTTTCACCCTACCTGGTTTAGCTATCAGCACCATATCTGTTTCATAAAAGGAATTTGGTATAACACCTTCTTTCCCTATTTTTTCAAATAGTATATATAGTATTAGAATTAATTGTTCTTTGAATGTTTTGGTAGAATTCACATGTAAATCCATCTGGCACTGGAAATTTTTTCTTAGGGAATTGCTTAATAGCTTGTTATATTAATAGTTTGTTCTATTTCTTTTTCAAAAATGAGGCTGTTTAAATAATTTATTTCCTCTTTTGTTAACCTGGGCAATCTATATTTTTGATCAAAGGCATTATCTTCTTTCCGTTTTCTAATTAACTTAACTAAAGGTAAATCTATTGTGTTGTTTTTTCCATAGAACCAACTCTTAGTTTTATTTATTACTTTAATAGTTTTCTTATTTTCAATTTTATTAATCTGCCCTATTATTTTCAGAATTTTAAATTTGGTACTTAATTGAGGCTTTTTAATTTGTTCTTTTTTTTAAGCTTTTTTAGTTGTACACCCAATTCATTGATCTTCTCCTTCTCTATTTTATGCAAGTAAGCATCTAGAGATATAAAATTACCCCTTATAACCACTTTGGCCATATCTCACAAATTTTGGTATGTTGTTTCATTATTGTCATTTTCCTGGATGAAATTATTGATTGTTTCTATGATTGGCTGTTTCACCCATTCTTTCTTTAGGATTAGATTACTTAATTTCCAATGAACTTTTGGTCTATTTTCTCCTGGCCTTATTTTGCATGTGATTTTTATTGCATCATGATCTGAAAAAATGCATTTACTATTTCTGCCTTTCTGCGTTGGATTTTGAGGTTTTTATGCCCTAACACATGGTCAATTTTTGTATAAGTTCCATGAACCGCAGAGAAAAAAGTAAACTCCCTTCTGTCTCCATTCAATTCTTCACCAAAGATCTATCATACCTAATTTTTCTAACATTTTGTTTGCCTCCTTAATTTATTTCTTATTTATTTTGTGTTTTGATTTATATAGTTCTGAGAAAGCAAGGTTGAGATCCCCCACTAGTATAGTTTTGCTGTCTATTTCTTCTTGCATTTCTCTTAACTTCTTCTCTATGAATTTGGATGCTATATCAGTTGGTGCATATATGTTTATTATTGATATTGGTTCATTATCTATGGTACCCTTCAGTAAAAGATAGTTTCCTTCCTTATCTCTTTTAATTATATCTATCTTTACTTTTACTTGATGTGAGATCAGGCTTGCTACTCCTGGTTTGTTTGTTTTTTGTTGTTGTTGTTGTTTGTTTGTTTGTTTGTTTTTTGTTTTTGTGGTTGTGGTTGTTGTTGTTCACCTGAAGCATAATAAATTCTGCTCCAGCCCTTTACCTTCACTCTGTATGTATCACTGTGCTTTAGATGTGTTTCTTGTAAACAACACATTGTAGGATTCTGGCTCTGGATCCAACACATCACTGCTACCGTACCGCTATTTTCTGCTAGTATACTGACCAGGATTCCTTTTGGGAGTGTCGCCAATACAATTCACTCTATGTGTATTCCTCTTGTGCCTCCTAATCTATGGATATTCTTTTTCTGTTGTCCCACTTTCTGGGGAAAGTCACATTATAGAGGAGAGTATACAATAAGTAAAATTCAGTAGAAATTGGGATTCTGAATGAATAATCTGAGGCTTCTTCCCCATTTTATTTAAAGGTATGTCTGTACAGGGCTAGGGGAATGACAGGAGGGCATAACATTACCTGGATGTAGGGGAATAATGTCCTCATCAAAGGATTTTTGTAAGGAAAATGTTCTACATGCCCTCAAATGCTATATGGATGTGCTATTATATAGTTTATATACTTATATAGGCTATTATATAGCTTGTATACTTATATAGACTTATATACAATAAGCCTAAATCAGAAATGGCAATGGACCACTTTTCTTGTCTTTGGATATGTTTTCTTTCTTTATTGAATTATAGCCAATATCTTTTAGGCTAGCCTTTAAGACCCCTGGGGTTAATCTGGGGTTGATGAAACTAAAAAAGAAACAAACATAATAATATGGGTATCTCTATAAATTGTAATTCTACATATTTTATTTTATGAATATGAAGGTTATCCTGAGAAGGTTCTATCAGTATCACCAAACTTCCAAAGGTGCCCGTGATGCAAAAATTTCCCCAAAGCCCTTCTTTTAAGAATTATTCCATAATGATAGAACAAATAACACGTCTGAAGGCTGAAATGCAACAGTTTATACTGGTCATATCCAAGTTCCTTTAAGATTTTTTTTTCTTTTTGGTCAAATAATAGTTGGGCATGCTGGTCTGGTGACAATTCCCATCTGCCTGTGTGAACCAAAGATCCAGCTGAGAGCAATTAGAAGTCATATTCAGACTCCAGCAGGAACTGGGAAAAACAGTATGGGTGGTCTTCTGGCTGGATGTGAACATATTGAGTGTCAGTCAAGCACACAAGCAAGACATTTCCAAATAAGCCGGAGAGAAGTCAGGAAGCTATATCTTTAAATTATGTTTAACAGACTCTGCTCTGAAACGTTCTGAGCTTAGGTTAAAGGCAAGGATTTTCATTGAAACAGAGGAAAAAACTTCCCATGATCCTCCCTTGCTCTCTTCCCTCAACTTGTGCTCTCCAGGAGGAACCATATGAAACACTAACCTCCCACTTTGACTTTCATGGAACTGATGGGTAATGAATGGCAAGGAAAAATGGAAAACACTGACATCTTATTACTTTTTTCCAATGGAAAGCCAGATGCAATGGAATATACCATAAATTTGACACCTTCAAGGGGATGGGATTCAGTACCACCCACAAAGGTGGTTTGACTACCCAGAAAATTGCTCTGGCCTTCAAATCCTTCTGGTGCCTAGTAGTAAGTCATTCTGCCCACCATGTGGTGGAGCCTGCCTGTTAGGATCCTGATCTGATTCTACAACCATGGAAAAAGGCAGCAGACATGAGTATTGCAAATTAGCATTATGTAGCCCAAGAAGGAGGAAAGACAATAATTGTAGCTCATATTATGGTAGCAATTCCCAGGAAAGAAAATCATATCTGGAAGGGACCATACTGATCAGTAATTTAATGTGTTCATTTTGTAAATGAGAAGGCATCAATCAGATAGATTGAACACATCTCAAAGCTAGCACTCACACCCTCTGAGGACATCTTCAACACTATCGTCCCCAGACCATACTACTTTTCTGCATACTCTCTTTTGGCCTCTTTCATCTTCACATCATCCGGCCTATGAAACATTTTATGCCCAATTTTATGATAGATAAATAGAGATTTCAAATGAGAAGGACATTCACCCAAGTTTATACAAGTAATAAGTAACAGAGCTGGCCCCAAATCCATTTATGTGACCTCAAGCTCTTTTCATGACAATTAGGGAGTTCTAACCTCATGAAAAGCGAAATGCCCTTTAAATGCCACACTTGGCTCCAACTACAATATGTGGTGCACGGTGGACAGAGTCCTTACTGGCATAAGAGCCAGAAAAGCATGGATTTGACTCCCAGATATGACATTTACTAGCTATGAGACTGGGTAAGTTAGTGAAGTCTTTTGTGCCTTAGTTTCCTCTTTTGTAAAGTAATCACATTAATACTTGTGCTTTTTTCCTTATGAAGTTAATGTTGGGAAAGCATTTTGTATTTCTTTATAGAATTATATTATAGAAACAAGAGCAGTTATGGTTGTGTCTGCATCAGGGTAGGTTAAAACCCTCTGATGACTCAGGAAAGAGTCTTCATGAGTCAGAATGACTGAAAAAAATCACCTGTTGGTCCATGTTCAGTTGGAGTGAAGCTGAGATGAGAGAGACATAGTCCACTGTTAAATAGTGCTTGATATTTTTCCAACTAGGTGGAGTTTCTGCTCTTCTAGAATGACTTTTGGAAACACAGAGTCACGTGCAGGAACAGTTATTGTTAGAGGTCAAAGATACTTTTTGAAATCTATTTTGCAGTGCTCTTAGCACATCAAAAATCTTAGTGGATAGTGTGGAAAGTGTTCCATGGCAGGTTATTTTAGCATTGTTTCATTGAAACAGACCCAAATATAGGTAGAAGACAATCCCTAGATCTTAAGAAGGCCACTTAAGGTGTAAGGGAGATAGATGCAAAGATTTCTCAATCTTCCATTTTCTTATATATGTTACTACCAGGAAGCTCTTAGAAATTATAATGGGACGACTGACTGCTTTATGCATAGCCAGAATATAGGATCATGAAATAATGCGATTAGGAAAGGGTCATTTTTCCCCTCCGATTTTCCCCCAGATGTCCAAAAGACATTGCTTAAAAATAGCAAGGAATTACTTTTTTTCTTTCCTCAATTAAAGGTACGCAAAGAATAAATAAATAATCCTTGGAAAAGTAACAGAGGACCATCTCATTCAACTTCATTACATATGACTTAACAGATTTTGTAGGAAAGTAAATCAAGATGGTAGAAAACAGGAAGGAGAAGTCAGATTCTAATAGCTAATAGCTAATAATAATAATGATTAAAACTGGATGTAGTTAAGATTTATCAGAATAGCCAAGTCTGATGCTCTTGGTAGATTAGTCATTTAATTGAAAAAGAACTAGAATAAACTCTTCTGAGATACATATGTATATAAATATGCATATAAACACACACACATATATATGTATATGAACCTGTGTTTATGTGTATTCACACATACATATACATGTATACTGGAAGTAAGTCACAGTAGAGCTACTGTACCAAAAGTGGTCTTCGGTTTCCATTCTTGCATTTCTTTCCTGTGAGTTAGTATAACTTTCAAGAGTTTCTTTGAATGGTTTTCAAGTTCTAGAATGGTAGAATTTGGGTCCCAGGAGAATAGGGATGCTTGTTAACAAATTGAGGAAAGCAGCACAGCTGGCTCATGGAAGCAAGAATGGAATAATTGGAGCCATTTATTTTTAACAGCATTTCCACCTGAAAAGAAGCTGTGTTTGAGCAGGTTATTTAAGTAGAGGAAGCAAGCTGGTATTTGTTGGTATATTGTACTAGCTTTCAATGTCCAGTTCTATTGAGCATGGAAATAGAGAGTGAGACAGAATCAAATAAGAATTATCGGGAGTAGAAAACAGTGGCTTCAGGTGGGCCTTGCTACCAAGTGTCACACATGGAGCCCCAGCATTCCTGAATGAGGTACAAACCAGATTAAATGCAAAGATGACCTATTTAATAAAATACTTAAAAATACAATAGAACATAATGTCACCACATGGTTTTTTAAGTCAGTATACAGCCACCATTTCTAATTTAAACCAGTGGGGTAGAGAACCCAAAGAAGTTAGCTGGTTCAGTAAATAGAAAGTTGGACCTGGAGTCAGAAAGACTCATTTTCATGAGTTCCAATCTGGCTTCCATTCTAGCTCGGTAATCTTGAGCAAATCACTCAATGCTGTTTGTGTCATTTTCCTCACATCTAAAATGAGTTCCATAAGGAAATAGCAAACCATTGAGTATTTCTACCAAGAAAACTCCAAATGGGATCATGAAGACTTGGACACAACTGAAGACAACTGAGCAATTCAAGCATTTAGTCATTTCCTTCCAGTCTTTGTGTATTTTACAGGTAACCTGAATTTCAGGACAATGGCCAGGGCAGTGAGTATGGCATGGATGTCATTGGGGATATTTAATTGCCCACAGCTGTGTTTATTATGGTGCTCTGTTATTTGGGTATAATCACATGATGAGGAAGAATCTGTGATGAGTTTGTGACTAAGATTCAGATGGAGCCAGTTCTCTGAATGAACAGTCTGAGATGCTGCCATCTCCCTTTAAGACCTGTTTGGTCAGACTTGATAAGGTGGGGAAAGCAGTGGTCTTTCTGCTGGAAGTGGAGCAAACAAGGCATGTTGCATCACGCTTAGATCATTTTGAGAAGAGATCCAGCCTTGAAGTTTATTGACTCAATACAAGTCTCTGCAGGCCATTCTCAGAATGGTCTTTTCTTTAAGAGGATTAAGAAATATCCAGGAAAGAAAGCAACATGTGTCAGTTTTGAGGTACCAGAGTCACCAGATCTCTCACTGATGACTTTCTCACCCCAGAAAAGTTGCCTGGTGTTAATTCCTGTCTAGTGAATATGTTGTCTAGACAAACCCCTTTGAAATCTGTTAACAATTGGCAAATACTTTTCAGAGAATTTCATCTTTTGAATATTATAAAGACAATAGTGTTCAACTTTTCTGATCTTTCTTACTTTACCTAATTCCCCTAAAGCAGAATCATGGTGGATATCATTACATATAATATGACTTCTTCCCTCTATCACTCCCCTTCCTCCCACCATGAACCTATAGCAAAGCTATATGACTTCTATCATAAATTCCATTTTGAGCTGGTTTTGGGTCCCTGAAAGATGAAATTGTTACCTCTCGAGTTCTGTCTGAAGAAAAAGAAATGGATGATTTAACTAACATGATTGTCCACATACTCCTACCAAAGTGATGTTTTCTATGAAGTACCTAATGATATCAGTTAGCCAATCAGATTTTGTAAAGAAATGAATATTTACTGAGAAAGACAGTTAGTTGGTAGAAAACATCGAATACAAAGTTTAAAGGGATATTAAGTTCAAGATTAGCACCTCCAATAAAGAGAGTAACTGATAGTTTCTGGAAGTAATTTTGCCAGAAGTCCTTTTCTCCCCTTTGTGGTCCTACAGGAGGCCCTCAAGAAGTTCTTCTAAAGTGTGCAGTATCTTCCTGATAGGTTCATTGCAGAGGCCTGAATCTGAATTTTACCCCTTAGTAGATGTGACCTTGCACTTATCATTTAAGCTCTTTTAGTCTCAGTTTCCCCATGTGTAAAATTGGAATAACAATATTTAATCTATTTACCTTATAGGGCAGTTAGAAAGATGAAATATCAAAATAAACATACAGGTTTCCAGAACCCCATTTTAACAGATATGGACATTTCCTGCACTTGCTTGGATTGCCACCCTTCCAAATGTTAGTATAGGTAGTAAAGGTTCATAAATTGCTGTGGCCAAAACAATTCAGCACCTGGTAGTCAACCTGGAAGTGATGACTCTCTGTGTTCTTAATTTGACTAGTCCTTGGACAAGAGATGTGCTATGTTTTGCCAGATCTGTCTATAATCAAAGATATTCCAACATACTGTGGCCAAATTTGGGTCATTTTTCTTTCAGTTGTGTTTTTGTTTGGTTTTGTTGTTTTCATATCCTGAGCCCAATGACCAGCCTACATAAATTTTGAGTCACCAGTTTGACCGTACGTTGATGATTCCCTTCCCTTCCCTTCTTTTCCTTTTTTTCCTTTTCCTTAATATCTTCATTTTCTTTTTCTTCATTTCTTTTTTTCTTTTCAACACAAATATTCCATATGTATATAGAGTAGCTTATTATAATGTATGTATAAAATAATACTGATAAAATCACAAATCCTTAAAAATTTTTGTTAGTATTCATATTCTGTTTTCAACTTGAAATAGTATTAGAAATCAGACGCACATACTATATCTATCTATATTTATTCCTTTATTGCATTGTTTCCATGTAAACACATGATATGATATCAAGGATTTAGAACTGGAAGGGGACATAGAGTAATGGAAAGACTTAATAATTTCAACCAAAATAGCATCAAAATATGACTCTAGAGATTCAAAGATGAAGTATGTTACCCACCTCTTAACAGAGGGCTGATAATTTCAACATGGAAAATGGGGGAATTTGCTTTGCTTGACAGAGGGTTGATAGTTTGAAGATGCAAATGGGGGAATTTGTTTTGCTTGACTGTATATTTGATACAAGAGTTTGGCTTTTCTTTTTTTTCTGATGGGGGAAAAGAGGGAAATAATATAGATTTTGTTCATTAAAGTAAGATGATACATAAATAATTGATAATAGAGTTTGTCAACTTTAATTTCTCTGAGAAAACTTAAGAACTTGATGACTCTGACAGATAAATTTTAGGAGAAAATGTAAATTTCTTACAATAATACTATTTGGACAAACACCATAATTTTAAATGATAAGATCTTAGAGTGGAAAAGGATTTCAAGGTCATCTAAAGCAACATGAGAGATAGTGTGATTTAGCTAAAAGCATGTGGGTCTTAGAGCATCTCATCTGTAATCCTTCCTAGTGGTATGACTTAAGGCAAATTTATTTCTGTGTCTCAAGGTCTTCATCTCTTAAATGAGGCAATTGGTCTAAGTTACCTTTGTCTTCCTACTAACTTTAAATCTGTAATACTATTATCTGGCAAATAGTGATAATTATAGCTAGAGTAATTACCCTTCTCAGATTGTTGTGGAGCTCAAAGCAAAAAAGTATATGTAAGATATTTTGTATATTGTGAAAGAGATATATGGATGTCAAGTCTTGTTTCATGTATGAACTAAATACTAGATGCATAAATGAAATACAACAAAGCTAGACTTGCTGTGTCCCACCTGAAATCATCTTACAGAATGATAAGCTCTCCAGGATAGTGGCTAATTTGCTTTCTAGTTTCTAGAAAGGAGAATTGATGTTGATCTCTTCTAACCTTACAGAGGTTTATACAAACACATGCTTCTATGCCATTAACTTTTTGCCAGTTAGAGAAATCAAAAAAACTTTTGTTTCTCTCAGATGGTTCAGAGCACAGGAAATTCTCATTATGCTTTCTATGCAAATGTCAGAAACAAGCACCCAACTCCATACATTCCCTTTGGTAGCAGATTGTGCTATTCGTTTTCACAGCTGTTCTAGGATGCTAAATCAAACCAAGGCAACATTCAGGTTGTTTGGATGAGTTTTGAACAGTTTCCTGGACATGTCCAAGGCAGAGCAGCTGGATCTATCTAGGGAATTACACAACCAAGAAGCATTGGTTCATGTGTCTATGTGGACAAAGCAGTGGCCAGGAAAACAGTATTCATAGTGATGTATTGCATACTTATGTATTCATTTCTGATGCAGACCTATGGTTTAATTGGTGTAGGATATTTCCAAGACAGAAATTGATGCATAGAAACAATGTCTCTAGAATGAACTTTTAGAGTGAGAATAGTCCGTTGACTGGGTCAAACAGCTGACGTGGCCCTCACAGAGAAAGCCTGAGCGTAATTCTTTCTGTTTCCAAGACTGGTCCTCTGTGTAGCAAACCAGCCTGCTTCTCTATAAACATACGGTATATTTATGATGATATTACTACCTTCCTGCATGTAATGGCATACAATAATAATATTCATCACATCATTATAACTCAGTATTTTTTGAAGCTCTTTCTAAAAATAATCCTTGAGCTATACAGTATCAGTATCACTATTTGGAATCTGGAGAAGAAATTGAGGGTTAGAGAAGTGAAAGTCACTTGGCTATGATCAGAAAGCCAGGGAATGTTTAAGGGAGGACTTGAACCTGGGTCTTCTGAATCTTAGATGAGTGCCTTCTTTCTCCATTATAAAATAATCACATCTACATATTCATTCTCACTGTTCTCTTTACAGCAGCTCCATGACAGAGAAATATATATATATATATATATATATATTTTTTTTTTTCTGAATGAACTATAGTTAAAAGACATGTTGTGAAGTTAAAAAAGAACTGGGTCTGGAGTCGAGAGTCTCAATTTTAATCACAGTTGTCCAACTTACTGGAATGTAAACTCCTTCTGGAGAGGGACTGATTTCATCATCTTCCCAGCCCTGCGCCTGACACATTGGAGCATTAATAAATGTTTGTTGATTGAATGGCATATATGTGACAACCACGCCATAGCTCTTTCTCCTTTTCTTGAAAAAAAAGAGAATAGATTGGTTCAGGTTATCTCAAATGTCCTTTCTACCACTTAATCCTATATGTCAATAAGCATGAGCTGCATTTTATTACTGATGAGATGGAAACTCAAAGATTAAATGCCTTGCTTGAGACTAAACAGCTTGTAGGAGATAGAGCACAGGCTCAGTTCCAGAGCTTTTCATTCCAAAAATATCACACTTCCTGAGCCACAATTCTCCTTCATTTTAAACAAGAAAATCTGAATAAAAGTTACATGAAATTCTGGACTCACTGAAATTCCTAGTTCTATCACTGTTCTTAAAGGTGAGATTTAGCTAAGGCAGAGAAATTGTGCAAAGAGTTTGAATTCTAGTTTCGTTCACAGAAGACACAACTGCTCAGCTAGAAGGATACTGAGTTTCCAAACCATATCTGAACAAGGATCAGAACTCTCTAGAGCATGTGTCACAAATGCTTCTCCAAACTGTGCCAAAAGAGCTGTGCCAAGAAGAGACTCACAGAGACAGTGGACTCTGTGATTGGCTAAATCTAATCATTCTAAAATTTTTCTCCTTATAGCACCAGAATCTGTTTCTCTGTAATCTCCACCCATGTCAAATCTGCATGATAAGGTTTGGTCTGGTCTTCAAGAAGCCAAGAAGAAGAATCATTTGATTTTTTTCACTCTATAAGAGCTCTGTAAATATCTGGAGACAATTATCTCATCTTTCTCTAGATGAAACACCCCAACTTCTTCAGTGATTTTTCATATGACATGGTTCATGTGTCTATGTAGACAAAGCGGTGGCCAGTAAAGCAGTATTTAATGTGATGTGTTACATATTGATATATTCATTTCTTGTGCAGACCTATAATCTCCCTCCTTTTTCCTCAGGTCACCCCCCCTGGCCAAAATCCTGCACTAGTGCTGAAGCATCCTCTCTGTCACTCACAGTAAAGAAAAGGATGGAGTTATAAATCAAATCAACAAACATTTATAAAATGTTTATAATGTGTCCTACATTATATTAAGTTTTGGTCAAAAAAGAAAGCGTTAACCAGCTCATGTTCTCAAGAGGCTTGCATTTTAACGGGACAGATAGCATCAGAGTAAATCAGTACATACAAAATACCTCCAGTGTACTAAGACTTTCTTGAAACAATACTTGAAACTCTCAAGAAGGAGTTTCCTAAGTGATTGAAACAATGGTAGATAGTGCCCAGTAATTCTTTTGAAGGACTTGAATTTTAATCTACAGATTCTGGTATATTTGTCAACAAATCCATCTCATTACTAAGTCTGCTCTCAGTCACTTACTAGAAGTGTGATTCTGGAAAAGTCACTTAATCCTGCTTTCCTCAGTCTCCTCACTTGTAAAATGAGCTGGGGAAGGAAATGGCAAATCACTCCAATACTTTTGCCAAATGGGTCATGAAGTGATGGCCATGACTGAACAATTTTAGCAACATCTAACACCAGAGGTTCTATTGTCAGACTTCAAGGAGTATGGTAACTAGTTTGAATGTGGAAAAGTGGGTCACCTACCACTCTCACCATGATGAAAAAAAATCCTGGGTTTCATCTCTAATAAAACCCTACTTTGTCTTTCAATCTTGTCTTCTAACATTTTATAAATCTCTCCTTTCTCTATTGTTCAAGTTCCCTATCCTCTGCACTTTAGCAGCAAGAAGTATCTTAGGGGAATTGCAACCCACGTATATCTAAAAACTATGTATCCCTTGTCCACCTTATCATTCCTTGGCTGCAGCAGCCACCCAAATGCTATAGCTCCTAGTTGGTGACTGGACAACAATTGCCTCTACCCTCATCCTAACCGTATCTAGCCCTAAACCTATTTCCCATTCCCAACCTTTTCCTGTAGGGTAGGACAGAGTAAGTCAATAGATGCTGAGAAGACGTGGAAGTTTATGATATGCATTGTGTCTCTTGGTACATGATCCTCCCTGCCACCCCCCCACTCTCTTGTTCTTCTGAATTCCCTGATTCCTTGTGAAGTCATGGCCAATCCTTCTAGTCACTTAATTTATAATCTTGTCATTTTCATTTGTTCTCTCTACCTCATTCCACGCATCTAAGAACTTACCAGTTCTTATTTCTGCCTTTATAATATCTCTTGCACTTACTCTTTTCTTTCTATTCCCATAGTCACAAGGTGACTTCAGTCCCCATTGTCTTTCATCTAGTATTTTGCAGTTGTCTCCTAATTGATAACAATTCTTCATCCATTTCAAACCATTTTCTAAAGATTTTAGGGGAATTGCAACCCACTCCTAAAGCAGGAGTCTAATCATTTACTCCCATATTGAATAAATTCCAGTGTTTTTCCCATTGTCTCTGATTAAACTTTGCCCCCTCTTTTTAAAATTTCTATTTTTGTGTATTGTAATGCACAAAATATTAACTTATAGTTAAAAAGAGTCTTCAGAGTTTACATTGTCCAAACTACTCCCCAAAAGTAATTGATAAGATCCTCAAAATATTGCCTTCTGTTTTCAGTTTAGCCTGTTGGATGGCAGGGTATCTCTATCTTCTGAGGATACCTATTGTAGCAGAACTATAATTGTTAAGATGTTTTATATTATATTGAACTCAAAACTATGTCTAAGTAGCTTTTTTGTTTCAGGGTCTGCACACTCAAGCCAAATGGAAAAAGCTTCTTCCACATAATCGCCTTGCAAATACTTAAAGACAGCATTGTAGAGAGTAACCTGTTGTTCAGAGAGAGTATCTCTGCGATTTTTCTTTTTTATGTATAATCTACAATACTTTTATGAATCTGGAATGATTATAATGAGGCAAAAGAACTATGAGGTGTAAAAGGGAGAAGTTGATATCTTTAGTCATAAACATCTACACATCCATTCCCTCTGTGTTTACAATAATGATAATGATTATTAAACTATCACCATATTTATATGATGTTTCATATTTTACTAAAAACATTTCTTTATGTTGGTATTTAATTTTATCCTTGAGAAGCTTTCTAAACTAAAATCTGAATCTTAAAAAGAGGATAGACTTGCTTTTCATTCTTTTTATAAAATGCAAATAACATACAAAAAAATAAAAAGAAACATGATTAAGATTGATTCCTTGAATGTGATGTGATATATTATACCTCTGTTAGTGAACAAAGATATAGGCCAGAGTCATTTAGTACTATCATCTTCCATTTACATGAATTGTTGTGCTCTAGAAAGCCATCAGTTGAGAAACTTTACCATCATTCTGCAAACTGACAGATCCTTCTCTCTTCTCCCTTTAAAAAGGAAGCATGCAAGGGCTTCTAGTTATCAGTGGTTGCAAGAAGTCCTCTCAAGTCCAATTTAACATGCTTGCAGATAGGCTGTGAGCCTGTGCTTTTAAAAATCTTATTTCTTCACCTCTAAAAAAGAGTCAAATGGTAGCAGGCTCTCTTTCTCCTCAGGTGATTGTTCTTTAGTGGTTTGCACAGCTCAGCTATCTGGCTCTTGAGAGATAAAACCAGAGGACAGCCATGAAGGGGGCCGGTCATATAGCAAGATTCTTTAGTTCCCACTAGAAGTCCCCAGTCTAAACAGAAAATGCCTCTTGCCCAAAATGCTTCAAGTCAATTTGCTCAAATGAGGCCCAGATGTGTGTCACTAAGTGGGAACACACAAGTCTTTGAGATTTCTGAAAGTGTGAAAATCCCTAGGTCAGGTCAATTTGGAGGCCAGAAAAACACTCTTTGAGAGAGAGACAGAGACAGAGCCAAAACTAGAGAGAGAGAGACAGACAGACAGACAGACATACAGACAGAGAAAGACAGAAACAAAGGGGCACCGAGACAGACAAACAAAGAGACACAGAGGCAGACAAAGAGACACAGAGACAGAAACAAAGAGACACAGGAGGATACACAGAGAAACAATATACAGAGTTGTTTTGAGAAGGGTGGAAGAGAGTGGAGCAGCAGTTTGTAAACCTTAGAGAGAAAAACAGGGAATCACTTCAAGAGAGATTTTATTCTTATCCCACATGGGGATTTTTTTTTTGTTTTGAAATAATCATCCATTGGAAAGCTGTGTAAGGGTTATTGTTGAAGAATTACCCACACATATGTTATGCAAATAAAATAAGAAAAAAAATAAGAAAAAAAAAGAAATAATCATCCATTTATTTATGCATGGTTTAGACTTTTTCATTTGCTTATTATTTAGCTTTCTTTTTTTCTCAGTTTATATAGGTTGGCTATTTTATTTTTGACTCTTTCCTGTTCCAGGATAAATCACATATTGTAATGTGTGAAATTTGAGTTCTACTTGTGTAGTATAGCTTTCTCAGGTCCAGGCCTGTTCCCTTTCACTCCCTCACTTGTCCCATAATGAGAATGACCATGTCTCTTGTCTGCTTTCACCACAAGCTTCCAGTGACTATATTTACCACCACCTTCCAACTTTGTCTTTAGTTGCTAGGATCTGTGCTATTAAATCTCTTAAAATTAGGTAGATTTTATAAAAAGCTATTTGTTTTGAAAATGTAGTAAAAAACAAAGTCACATTTCCTTCAGTATCCTGTAGATAAAATCCCTCTATTTTATACCAGTGTCTGGGGGCTGGGGTGCTAGAGAATAACTTTGCATTTTAACTCACTTTGTACACAGCATTAATGCCAATAATTTCAAGTCCACAGACCTAGTAAGAAGGTGTCCCCAGGTCCTTGCTCCTTAGGAGAAGGAGCCTGCTGTAACACCTTCCCAGGATGCTTAGGTTCCTGGATCTTGGTGGCCCAAGTTTGTGTGCTAGATCAGAGACTCCGCCCTCTTAATTTAGAATGGATACAAACTAAGAAAAATGGCAAATGGCAAGGCTCCTTTCTTGTCATTTCGTGGCCTCATGTGGATGAGGCCAGATAAGAAGAAGGTCTTAAAACCATCAAAGGTGAACAAGTCACCTTCTCCCTCAGACAAAAATGTTAAAGCTCTGACTAGTTCTAATTAAGCCAGTTTTAAAGCTGTTAGTTTTGGTTATGCTGTCAATGGAAAACATATTTCCAACCAACCTTGTTGAAATCCAGTGCAGCATGTAAGCCCATGTTCTACTCGAGTCCTCCCTACCCTTATTCCCATGGAGGGTATTATCTTAGCAAAACTAATGGTGTCTGCACATGCACCTGACCTTCATTATACTCATGTAATATTGATTACAGAAACATTTCTCCCAATCACAATGTAGAGAATGATTCCAGCATTGAGTGGAACCTGCTGATAACTTTTGGAAGGTCTGTCTGGGATTCTGGGATTAGGACACCTGATTACTGTGACTTTTCTGTTGCAATCATTTGCTACTTTGGATTGTCAAAATTCTTCTAGGGTTTCTGAGTTTGGGGGTGCCAACAGAAACTCATTCATGCACCCCTTCTTATTTCTCCTTTCTGTGATCTCTTGAGATTTAGATCCAGCAATATTATCTCTGAGTCAATGGATATGCACAATTTTGTGGCCCTTTGGGTAGTTTCAAATTGTTTTCCAGAATGATTGGACCAATTCATATTTTATCAGAAATTCAGCAATATGCTTGTTTTCCTTCATCCCTTACAACATTTGCCATTTCTAATAGGTGTGAGGCAGGACTTCAGAGATATTTGAATTTTCATTTTTTCTAATCAAAAGTGATTAGAGCATCTTTTCATATACTCATAGAAAGCTTTGATTTATTTCTTCTCCTGATGAGCTTGTTTATATCCTTTGACAATTTATCAATTGGAAAATGACCCTTATATAAATTTGACTCATTGAGAAATGAGTCTTTCATCAGAGAAATTGCTATGATTTTTATATTACTTCATTAACTATAATGCCTTCTAGTAGTTTATCTGATTATCTCTTTGAATTAGATTTATTTTTGCTTTGCTTTGTTTGAGATAATCATTGCTAGCCTTGCCTTTTTGTGCTTCAAATGAAGTAAAAAAATAGGTTCTGCTCTAGCCCTTTATTTTAATTATGTGTGTGTCTTTCTGTCTCAAGAATGTTTCTTGTAAACTACAAGAGCATTCTTGTTTTGGATCCATTCTGCTTGTCTTCTTCCTTATTATGGAAGTGCTCATCCCATTCACATTCACATTACTAACTTGGTATTTTCCTCTGTTTTTATTGTCCCCTGCTTCAAAAGTTGTTCTACTTCTAATCATTAAATTCCTTAATTCCCTTCCATTTTATTAACCCCTTTCATCTGTCTTACCATTCCCCCTTTTATTTAACTGTTGGATAAAATATTTTTTTAAATTAATCATGTGTCTCCAAACTAATGCAGACAACGGTGGGGTTTCCTGCCCCCCATTTCTTTTTCTTTCTTCTTCTTCTTCTTTTTTTTTTTTTTTTTTTTTGCTGAGGCAATTGGGGTTAAGTGACTTGCCCAGGGTCACACAGCTGGGAAGTATTAAGTGTCTGAGGTCGGATTTGAACTCAGGTCCTCCTGATTTCAGGGCTGGTGCTCTGTCCACTATGCTATCTAGCTGCCTCTCTGCCCCCCCCATTTCTTTTGTCTCTGTTCCTCTTTGCATCCCTCTTTTTTATGAGACACTTTTTCTCATTTTATCTCTCCTTTCTCTCTTGTCCGAGTATATCCCTCTTTCTCATCCTTGATTTTTTTTGAGATCAGATCAATATAATTGACTTGCATTCATATCCTCTGCCTATGTAGCATCTTTCTATTTGCCTTAAAAATAGTAAATTTATGAGGAGTTCCATGTATTAAGTAGCATTTGAGAATTTTAACAATTTATATTATGGTTTATTAATTTCTTCTTAATTTGAAACTTGAAATATACACCAAAAACCATATTACATGTAGTTTGAAGGGAAGTCATATAATAAAGTGAGTTGCAATAATAGGGAGCTAGGTGGTGAATAGTGTTGATATTGGGAGTCAGGATCTCTAGTTTCTAATCCTGGCTCTCTTTATTGATGTAATCTGACCCAAGTCACTTTATTTCTCTGCCCTCAGTTTCCTTCTGTGTAAACAGACATAATAACACATATAAGCCTCCCATCTTAAACATTCTGAGACTTAAGGAGCAATTGGTAATAATTAGGGACATCTCTAATTAGATAGAAGGAAAGAAGGTTGTTATCTTTTTGTGGTACAGATGGAGAAAAACAAGTCAACCCGTTATCACTCAGTCTGAAGGTTATGAGTACCCAAGGGAAGGAAATTTGGAAATAGCCTATTGCCAGTTGTTTTTTTCAAAAGCTAAGGGATTCTGCCTACAATCAAAAAGGTTCTATGTGGACAGTTTTAAAGCGATGGTAATATCCCCTTTCACACTTCTCTGCCTGAAGAAGAATAATACACACTACCTTACATGGTCCATAGTAGAGTCCCAATCTCATTTGCTGTTCTACCTTTTTCTTTAGATAATCATAGTCCTCCAAACTAGCTACTTCCTCTTTCTGGGCTGGTTGTGAGAGAATTGCTTAGCATGTTAAAAAGTATCTTAAAATCTGCTTGGTTATTATTCATATTAGGCATCTACAACTCAAAGGCTTTCACCTTTGTTCCGCTGCAAAGCAGAGCAATCTCTAAAGCTGCCTGTATCCCAGAACTTGCATGTAAGAATATATTTCTGGTCTCTAACCTGGAATACATATCATGGTCTTGACATTTAAGCGAACATCCTATCAAAAACCAACAATAACAACAAGCTTCCTCTTTTTTCCAAGCCTTTATGCATCGGAAGCCACATAAAAACATGGAATGCAAATTAATTTGAGACGACAACTGCTACAACCATTATCCAATCAGGAATACATCTTGAATGTTACATAATGTTGATTATAACAGCTGGTATTTTATCATTTATTTAACTTGGAAATTTTTACATTTTAATTATGTGCATTCTCTCATGTAGAATATTGAAGGAGCAAACAAAGCATGGAAGTTAACATCCTGGAAAGAGGTCATAGAAGCATTTGGGGACAAAGCAATTTCCTCAGTTGGAGCTCTCTACATGTCTTTCTGTATCTTGTTCTGTCTCCGTCTCTCTTTTTGTCTGTATCTCCCCCTATCCTTCTCTCTGTCTCTGTCTCTGTCTATCTATTTGTCATTCTGTCTCTGTCTTTCTGTCTCTTACTCTTACTTTCATGAACTAGTGGTACTGGCAAATTTCTCTTCAATAAAGGGAAGCTATGTGGTGTAGTGGGAAGAACTCAGACCCTGCAGCCAGAGAACCTGGCTTTGAATCTGGCCTCCGTTTTTTTCTCACCATTGCTAAATTGAATAGTTCATTTCACTTTCAGGGGACTCAGTTTCTTTCTCTATAAAATGATATAGTTGGAATCAATGACCTCTAAGATTGAAGCTTCCCTATCCTCGAAAAGACAATCAGTCATCCAAATGCTGCTTGTGACAGAAAAGATAGTTGCTTTTTTAGATGTCATAAGTTTTCTTGGATCATTCTAGTCAGAATATTTCCATGCACACTTGGCCTAAATCATCTTCCTGTTAGCTTCCACCAATTGATTCTAGTACTAATTATCCTTAAGGAATTACTAACCAACTAACACACATTTATGTGCCAGTAAACAAGTCTAGTTCCTCTCTGATGAGATAGAACTTTTATAGGGAGACAGCTCTTTTCAAAATTTCTTCTTCAGGCTCAAATTCCCCAAGTTTTTACATCATATTTTTTCATTCTGGTTATTTCATACATATTGATTTGGTTGCTACTGACTTGATGTTCTGTCCTGAACATATCTCATATAAAAAGTTTTCCATTACCATCACTTTAGGTCTTGTGTGCATGCGCTTCATTATCTCAATGCTCCTTCTAAAACAGGATGCCCTGAAATGATCACAATCATCCACTTGTGAGGACATTAGGATTGTCACTTCCCTTGCTCTGATTATTGTAGTGCTATTACTGGGATCCAAAGTAATTTATTTACTTACTTATTTACTTATAACTATATGACTATTAAAACTAGTAAACTGATTCTTAATTTTTCTCAAGGTGCTTAATTTTTGGTTTTAATTTTAGGCATTAGCAACTTTCCTAATAATCTCTGCTATCACTGAGTCAGTAAAAGAGTTAAAACTTTTGCCATTAACTTTTTTCCTTTTGAATTTCTTTTGTTAAAAAAAAAAGTCTGATTGGAATTATTTGCTAACATTTTGAGGGATTACCTGAAAGTTAATTTATCTAAAATATAACCTCTTGACACAATCTAACTCAGCCATTTACAATTGGAAATATAACAATTCCATCTGTTGTAGGATATAGGAGAACCTGCAAAATGATTATTCCAATCATGAAAAATTCTAAGCTTGTTTTTTTCTGTAATCACTTTCAGTTCCATTGCCTCCCTGCAGTCTCCTCAATCTTTCCTGTTATTCTTAGTCAAATCACCTCTGGTTTGCATTTCTATAATTTCTTCCCACTTCTCAGACTGTCTCTGTGCCTCCCTGACTTTCAAATGAATTTTCTGGAGTCCTCAAGAATGCTTCCTTCCTTATAGTACCTGTTGGGGAAAAATATCTCTTGGCCCAATAGTTGTCCTTCATTAATGTCCTTTTCCTGGCACCTGAATTTTAAAGGATCTTCTCATTATATCCTTCCCATATCTTTAGATTTTACTTTGTCTTTATCTGTCTGAAGACAGAGATGAAGAGATTTTATTAGATAATCTCTAAAATCTTCTCTGGGTCTAAGATTTTATCCCTTTTGCTATTTAAAAAAAAAAGGTAGACATTTTCTTGAAGAAGAAAAGTACCTTTTCTAGGTTATGTCCAATGTGATCATTTTAATGGGCTATTGTTCCTGTCATATGCTACAGTTGGAAAAGTCCAAAAATGACAAAGGCTGAACACAAAGTATGGCAGATGGGGGAAAAAGCAGAAATTAAAACAGAAACCAAAATCTTAGAGACAAGACAGAATAAAGTAGTACCTAAATTTCAAGTATAGTACAAGTTTAAATTGGATATGGAAGGGATTGAAAGCCCAGTGAAGTGATAAAACAATTGATGTTTTTCCCAAAGCTAAACTCTGAACTTCAAACTGAAATAGTGTTTTAAAGTATTTCTTTTGTCTTGGATTTCTTTGTTCTTAACAAAAGGAGCTTCAGAGCAGGGTGGCACTAGATTGTAGGGTTCATCTGGATGAAAGGATTGGAAATAATGGTCTGGGTTTGATCATCAGGGTAAGTTAGACAGAAAATATATTGAATGTATGATGTTTATATACTAAAAATCTTCTAGAAAGAGATCCAGAAATCTAGAATCTGAATGTGGATTCTGGCATTTAATCCCTTTTGTCCTCAGATTTTGGGACTCTATGTGCCAAGGTTGGCTGTCTCAGTTTGCATTATCTTGATCATTGGGATAGAGGGAGAGTGAAGAAAGTCTGGTTTTAAAGGAATTGTCATTTCAAAATCCTTGGGAAACATTTCCTTGAAGCATAAATCTCCTCCCTAAGATGCTAGGGCATCCAGGTGGCACAGTGACAGGCCTGGAGTCAGGAAGAGACATCTTCCTGAGTTCAAATCTGACCTTACACACTTACTAGCAATGTGACCCTGGACAAATTACTCATTGCTGTTTACTTCAGTCTCCTTTTCTGTAAAATGAGCTGGAGAAGGAAACAGCAAATCTTCCAGTATCTGTACCAAAAATAAAAAAAAAAGCTCATGAAGATTCAGACAAGAATGAAAAAGGACTGACCAACTTGTTATTAGAATCTAAAAAATGTTAATTCAGCCTCCAGTTAAAGACCTCTAGAAATAAGAAATATAGTATTTTTGGATGCAGCAAATTTCATTCTCAGATATTTCCAATTCCTAGGAAATTCTGTCTTTGGTGGATCAGGAATCAGCCTTCACCTGCTTTGTACCTTAGTATTTTTAAAATCCAGATGTTTGCAAGGAGGTTTTTTTGGTAGAAAAATTCCACTTTCAGGGAACAGTTTCCTTTGATTATTTATTTATTTATTTAGTGATTGGCTGGATGAGTTACTATTCTAGAATATAAATGACTTTCTTCCATAAATAATCTGCAATTTGGCAGGATTTCATTCTGATGCCTCAGTGCCCTCTTGGCAAAGTATTTTAACTCCTTTTCATGATTGGTTGTTGGGTATTTTTTTAACATTTGTATTTCTTATTGACACTTCACAGCTTTGAGGGGGGAAAAACATGTGTTTAGTATTTGAATTGGTTGGAACATTATGTCTTTGCCAATGTGGAGCCCACATTGTTTATTTTCTAAGCTGTCATTCTTCCGGATGCTTCTTTCTCTATAACACATGCTTGGCTAACAGAGGGAATTATTTGAACTGTGATAGATTATAGGGGAAACAGTCCAGTAACCACATTGCTCTTTCTAACTCTCAATGATCCATCACAAATAACTTAATAACATGGGGATCTATTAAGTAGTTTCCTCTAATGAGTAAGTGTACCCACTGAGAATCACCAATATGTTATATCCGCTGCACATACACACTCCATCATCACATTATGACCCCTACGGGCTCAGAGAGATCAGTGTAAATCTTCTCTTTTACATGTTCAGTTCCAGGAACTGAAATAGTAATAATGCATTTATTTAAAGAACACTGTGAGGTTCAGGTCCCCCATCTGTTCATTTTTTTCTCCTATTCAAGTATTCTTAGGATATTTTACTTGATAGCTCCTTTGACCCTTTCCCATTCCATAATGGATCATGCTTGTCTTATCTTCAAGGAGAAGGCAAGTTTCTTGTAGCCAGTGGATGCCCAATTTGTTGATGGTACCTAGCTCAGAACCTAGAAGATAGTATGCACCTGATCTAGCATGCATACAAAGGGTATTTTCCTTTTGTCGCCCCAAATCTTACAAAACAGAAAAAAACTTCCTCCCTCCAGTTTAGTATCTTTCAATGGTCCCTCATCACCTCAAGAGTGAAATATAAATTCCTTAGATTAGCATGTAAAATCTTTGTATCTTTTCTTCAACTTACCTTTCAGATGCAATTTTGTATTATTTTCCCTCACATATTCTACTTACCAGCTGAACTGGCGTGTTTAATTTTCCTGAAACTCTGCCTCCATACCTTTGTGTATATTGTCTCTCATGCTTCCTTAACCTTCCTTCCATCCGTCTTTTAGAAGTCCCAGGTTTTCTCAAATCTCATCTCATCTTCACATTTCAATGAAAATCTTTCCTACTTCCTCTAGTTATCAACATTCTCTCCTTCAAATTTTCAAACATATATTTAAATGTTTGTTTATTTTGCTCCCTCCTCCAAGTACAATGGAAAGAGCAGAGACTGATTTTCATGTTTTATTTGTATTCCCAGGACGTAACACTGTTTCTAGAACAATAGGCAAATAATAAATCATTTTAGGATTGGATTGGATTTGAAAAGGTGCAAAGGAGTTTGGGGCCGAGAGAAGGAGCATGAGAAAGAGACAAATCAGGGCCTTGTGAACTCTAGGAAATATGGATTGGACATTCTTGTCCATGTGAGAAAGCTTCTCTTACCTAGAAGATAAGGGGGGAAAGAGGTGATATTTCACTATAGTGTATGTTTGTCGAAAATTTTGCCTGACTGATGATTTATTAGTACCAGGGCACTTTGGCAAGGTTGGGGAAGGCACAAAACCCAAATTCCCCATTTCAACCCTTGAATTAGAATACTATGTTTGACTGTGCATACCCTTTGAACCAGCAGTGTTTCTTTTGGGACTATATCCCAAAGAGATCATAAAAGAAGGAAAGGGCCCCACATGTGCAAGAATGTTTGTGGCAGCCCTTTTTGTAGTGGCTAGAAACTGGAAACTGAAGGGATGCCCATCAATTGGAGAGTGGCTGAATAAATTATGGTATATGAATGTTATGGAATATTATTGCTCTGTAAGAAACGACCAGCAGGACGATTTCAGAGAGGCCTGGAGGGACCTACATGAACTGATGCTGAGTGGAATAATTAGAACCAGGAGATCATTATACATGGCAACAACAATAATATATGATGATCAATTCTGATGGACATGGCTCTCTTCAACAATGAAATGTTTCAAACCAGTTCCAATTTTTCAGTGAAGAAAGCCATGTCCATCAGAA
>JAJPUD010000582.1:202605-232308 GCA_023553655.1 Myrmecobius fasciatus
CTTGTAAACAACATATTGTAGGATTCTGGCTTTTAATCCAGTCTGCTACCCGCTTCCGTTTTATGGGAGAGTTCATCCCGTTCACATTCACAGTTAAAATAACTATATCTGTATTCCCTGCCATCTTATTTACCCAGAGTTATGATTTTCTCTTCCCTTTCCCCTCTCTCCCTTCCCCCCTCCCCAGTACTTTGCTCTTGATGACCACCTCCCCCCAATAATCCTCCTCCCTTTAGAGTCCCTCCCTCCCCTTTATACCTTTCCCCTAATCCTTCTATTAGTTTATCCCTTTCCTTTTCTCCCCTCCCTCCTACCTTCCCACAAGGAGGGTCAGTGCTTTCTTTGAAGCCAAATGTGTCTGATATACTCTCTTAGAGTCCAATCTAATGAGAGTAAGGTTTACACAATACTCATTGCCCTCCCTTCTTCCCCTCAATTATATTAGATCTTCTATGTCTCTTTATGAGATTTTGCCTTATTTTACCTCCTATATTTTTACTTTATTTTGCCTCCTTTTCCCCCCTCCCCCCTTTTTCTTTTTCAGTATGGTATCCCTTCCACCTCTAATTTCTTTTCCATTATTATCAAAGAAAAATCAAATTATACTGCCATTCTTTAAAGGATACCTATAGTAGGAATATAGTTCTCAAGAGTTTTCCTTTTTACCTTTTTATGTTTCTCTTGAGTTCTCTATTTGGAGGTCAAATTTTTTGTTCAGATCAGGTCTTTTCATTAGAAATAGGTGAAATTCTCCTGTATCATTGAATGACCATCTTCTTCCCTGGAAGATGATGCTCATTCTAGCTGGATAACTTATTCTTGGCTGTAATCCAAGTTCTTTTGCCTTTCGGAATATCTGGTTCCAGGCCCTTCGATCCTTCAATGTGGAAGCTGACAGATCCTGTGTAATTCTAATGACAGTTCCTCGGTATTTGAACTGTTTCTTTCTAGCTGCTTGCAATATCTTTTCCTTGGTGCGATAGTCCTGAAATTTGGCCACGATATTCCTTGGGGTTTTAATTTTGGGGTCTCTTTCTGGAGGTGATTGGTGAATTCTTTCAATGCCAATTTTGCCTTCTGATTCTAAAACATCAGGGCAATGTTCTTTCATGATTTCCTGGAAGATAGCATCCAGGTTCTTTTTTTCATCGTGGCTTTCAGGGAGTCCGATAATCCTTAAATTGTCTCTCCTGGATCTGTTTTCCAAGTCAGTTGTTTTTCCTAGGAGATATTTCATATTTTCTTCTATTTTTTCATTTTTTTGTTTTTGTTTAACTGTTTCTTGAAGTCTTGTTGAGTCATTTACTTCTATTTGTTCAATTTTAATTTTTAGAGTATTATTTCCTTCAGTTATCTTTTTTAGCTCCTTTTGTAGCTGGCCAATTGAATTTCTGGATTCAATGCATTCTTTTTCCATTTTGCCAGTTTTATTTTTCAGTGAATTGTTGTCTTTTTCCAATTCACCAATTTTGTTTTTCAGTGAATTGTTGTCTTTTTCCAATTCACCAATTTTGTTTTTCAGTTCACCATTTTTATTTTCCAGTGAATTGGTGATTTTTTTCCAATTCACCAATTTTGTTTTTCAGTGAACTGTTTTCTTTTTCCAATTCACCAGTCCTATTTTCCAGTTTTTGATATTTCTGTTGCCCTGATCTCAATTTATTTCCCCATTCTTCTTCTAGCTCTCTTTTGAGATTCTTAATGCAATCATCCAGGTAAGCCTTCTGAAAGGGAGACCAACTTAAGTCTGCCTTTGTGGCTTCATCTGGGATTGTTTTCATAATGTCAGGATCTGGGGACTGTTCTATTTTTTCTCCGTAAAAGCTTTCTATGGTGAGAGCTCTCTTCTGCTTCTTGCTCATGATTTAAAGTTGGGATATTGGTCAAAAGCCGAGAAAACTGCAACAATTTATATTTGCCCTGGGGCAGTTTGCCGGGTTGACTTCCGGTCTGAGGCTGGTCGGGCTAGATTCGCACCAGGACCACGTTTTCAGCTGTTCTCGATCCACCCCCTTCCAAAGGCAGATCTGCCAAAGCACCTGCCCGCAAGCAGAGCAAAGTGGCCCAGGCGTCTCCCAGGGGCTTCCTGGGTGCCCAAAATCCGCCCCTCTATCGCATCCCTGACTTACACCCCGGCTGGAGTCTGATCGCGACCAGAGGCCGATTTCCCCTGAGGCTAACCTTCTCCGGAGTTCTTTCAAGGTAGATCTTTTATAGAAGTGCGTTGTAGTCCAAATGCTTGGCGAGGACCTCGCTCAGAAACCAGTTTTAAGGCTTACTATGTCTGGGTTTGAGGGAATGTCGGAGGGAGTTCACAGAGAAAGCTGTCCGCAGTTCGCCATCTTGGCTCCGCCCCAATTTTCTCTTATAGTTAACAAAGTTCCCTTGCTAGTTTGCTGTCATTTCCATTGCTCATTTACCCAAGACATTTATGTTAAGCCTAAGAACTGAGGCAACACTCTTCTCTCTCTCTTGTTGGTTTTCCTTTACTTCAGTTCTTTCTCATAGTGACATTTGCCCTGGCTTTCTGAATTAGAGCCATCATTCTAGTGAGTCATTGCTTTTCAGCACTCTGCTATTCTCTACATTTCCTTCCATCCCCACACAGTACAGCACCACTGGATTGGCTTGATGCTTTCCAGTAGTGTCCCTCTATTTTATTTTCCTGGTCTTTAACTTTCTTTCCAATTTTTGCACTCTCTGGCTTTAAAATTTTTACTTCTTAGGCATTTTGGGTCTGCTGCCTGAGCCTAATGAAGAAGCAGAGTTTATTAAGAAAAGTGATATCCTGCAAGGACTAGCTCAAATCCCATCTTCTGTAGGAAGCCTTGCCTGATTGCACTTAATTTTAGTGTCTTCATTCTTCTGGTTATTTCTTTTCCTATTTCTCTTGTAATCATGATTATGTGTAATATTTTTGTGTTATTTACTATGTAGCAGACCTATGATAAGTTATTCTTCCTCAGTCACCTCAGTCTTGTCCAATTTTTTCTATCCCGTTTTGAGGTTTTCTTGGCACAGATACTGGAGTGGTTTGCCATTTTCTTTTCAGACTCTTTTTACAGGTGAGGAAATTAAGGCAAACTGGATGAAGTGTCTTGCCCATCATCATACAGCTAGTAAATGTTTCAGGCCATATTTTAACTCACAAAGATGAATCTTCCTGACTCCAGACCTGGTGCTCTATCCCTTGCATCACCTAGACTATGATGTCTTTTGCAATTATTAATCTCATTTGGGCCTCACAGCAACCCTGGGAAGTAGGTGCTCCTCATAATTTTATTTTACAGAGAAGGAAATAGAGGCAACCAGAGTTTAACAGGGTTACACAGCTAGTAAGATATATATTCAGGTCTTTTTGATCCCAGGTCCAGCTCTCTATCCACTCCATCATGTATCTACCTCTGTACATAGCCTATGTGTTTATACATCATCATTTGCATCCTGCATCCCCCATTGGATTCTGAGTTCCGGCAAGGCAAGGACTGATTTTTATTTTTCTTTGTGCGCTCAATGATTAGCATGGTGAATGCCAAATAGGAGATTAGAATTGCCTCAAGTTAGTCCTAGTTATGATCCTGAGCAAGCAAGGATTTTCCCTTCTTGGGGTTTGGGCTTTCTTTTCTATATTCTGAGGGAATTGAGTCAATCTCCCCTTCTGCCAGAGACATTACCTAGTCTTTTTTTTCTCATTCTGTATTCCCCTGAGATTATCTTCAATAAATTTTGTATATATTTTTCTATGTACCTAGATGTAATTTACATGTCTCTTAGAATGAAAGCTTCTTGAAGTCAGAGAGTATTTTGGAATTACTTTGAACTCTAGTACTCTGAACAGTGTGTGCTATATGATAAGCCCTTAAAAATGCTTGTTGACTAAACAGAGACTCTTTTAACATTGGCATTCTATTTAAACAAATAGGTATTTAGATCTAACTATAGGTACGTACACATATATGTAGACATACATATGTGTACATATCTATGTATATGTTGTCTATCTATCTATAGTCCTGTTTGTTTTAGATTTTTTTCATCCAGTAAACAAACATATTAGCCTTGACCCCTATCTCAGACTGTGGAGTATGTGGAATATAGTGCAATAAGAGAATTAGGGTTAGAAGGAACTGAAATTCTAGAAGTAATAAATGGAAGTGGCAGACCCAAACTTTGGACTGAAAATACACTACTTGACCTGTTAAATCAAACTGAGATACCAATTAAGCAATAAACTAATACCCTCAGTCAATTTAAAGCATATATTAATTTAAGTCATATGTCTCATATTTTTAAGGAACTATCGTACAACTTCTTTGCTATCTTTTCCCCCATCCTTTTTTGGACTTAATCATTATTATATCATTATATTATAATTATATTATTATAATCATTAATCATATTAACCCTACAATTTAGGGTTAGGAAAAAATCACTAAACATTATATATGTAGTTGGTAATGGATTGATTAATGGTGGATAGATAAACACATACATCGAAAGCTTGTTATGCAAAAGGCAGCACTGTTTTCAATGCTAGCACATAACAAGTCTTCATGGAGATTGTTTCAACAGAGACAAAGCAGTTGGCTGAGAGGGAAACCAGAGGGGTACTCGACCTGGGAATAAAGGTAAGATGTCTAAGGACCTTCAAGATAAAATGATTGGGCTGGACACACACTCATTAGAAGAGCAGACTTTAGGACAGATTGCCAACAGGGTGAGATGGTAAGTGATAATGAGATGGAGAGGTCTGTATAGCGAATTATAAATGCAAAAAAATTATCATATTAAAAAGGTATACTTGTGGTAATGGAGAAGAATATACTCTGTATAATATAAAGGAGTTTGTAAAGTATAAGGTGCAATGAAAATAAGAGCTCCTGTCTTGAAGACACAGTAGCTTTCTAAATATCTCCCCTTCCTCTAGCTCTCCTAGATAGATTCACTTCCAATTGGAAACCAAATTGATTCAATCCATCTGCATCATTTATTTTTAAGATTACAATAATCTGGCAGATATCCATATTAAAATGTCAAGGACTGTTATTTGATGAGATAGGGGTCTCCTCCATCCAACCAAGATCACAAACTCTTAGGACATTGTCTGAGGCCCAGAGAAGTTCATTGATTCACTTAACATCACAAAGCTAATAAGGGTTAGGTAGGGATTTCTCCTTACAAATCTATTGTTGAACATTTTTCAGCATCTGAAAACTGAAGACATATAAGTCTTAACGATGAATAATTTGCATATACCTATCAACATACCGATTATATACATTTTTGGCATTATACATTATATATGTGTGTATTTATATACATATGTTATATATGTCATATATATATGTATGATATGGCGAGAAAGAGAAAAGAGTGAGAAAGATAGCATTTTATATGTATACATACATATAAAGGAGAGAGATTGAGAGAGAGAGCATCAGTTTCCCAGGATCTTAACTTTAAAATTGGGAGGGGTATTCAGGGTTATATAAATTTAAACCTCCTATTTTACAGATGAACAAACTGTGGTGTAGTCACTCATTCACTTGCCTAATAAATTTACATTTATAAAGGTGAACGAACTCATTCTCTGATATTAAATTCAGTGCCCTTTCCACTACACTTTGTTGTCTCTAAACGGAATTTTATGTATTCAGCAAATTATTTAAAACTTGAAAATTTAAGATTCCACATGTTCAGATACTAAGATTTTGTCAGGGATCGAGTCCAAGATCTGGCCCTTCCAGTCCACATGAATTGTACTTGTTCAAGAAGTTATATATCAAAATAAAATTTCCAAACTTGTTACAAGCAGAAAATGGACAAAAATGAAGTAAATTCATGCCTAATATAAAAATCAACCAATGCAAATTAAAATGAAGAAAAAGGTTAAGCAAAGATTCTGGAGTCCACATGAAAGAATTTTACTGAATTGGGGGGTCATTCTCTGTGCAAAATACTTTCTTTAGTATACTGTTTTATATTGAACTCTTAGAAAGCTATTTTAGAATCAAAAGTTACCTTAAATCTGGTGCTATTTCTATCTCACCATTTGAAGTCAGAACATTGATGGCTAAGTTATAGTTAACAGTTTTTTCAATTCCATGATTTGGCCACAGTCATTCATTTAATTTTTTCGGATCGCGTTTTCTGAATTTATAAGTTAAGTACATAATTTTTTTATTATCTAACTTTCAAGGTTTTATGAGGTTCAAATTAGACAATGTGATTAAGATCATTTTGTTGTAAAGCACTATATATGTGCCAATTCATATTGCCAGTTTTTTTAATGTGATTAAAAAACCCAACTACTTATCTATTTATAACCATTAGCAAACCACACTACCCATAAAAATTAAATTGCTCTTTTGTTGTAAGCTTTTGCTATCTTGATCAAGAGACCATCTTCTTTTATATTCTCTTTATTTCTGACTAAAAGCCATGATTTGGCATATGGATAGAAGCCATCTGACACTTCCTTCTAACTTTACTGGCTTCATAATGTCCAGAAATTTTAATTTGTCTTCATTCCTTTGATTTATTCCAGGGTGTAGTATTAGTGTAGGATATTCTAAGTAAAAATTGAGATATCTGTATTATAGAATGCACACACATATGACACATACAGTGACTCCATTTTGTCTGCTTTTATAATATTGGAAATGGGGGCAGCACACTCTTCCCCCACCCTGGAACCATCACATAAAAGTAGGACTAAATTAGTTTATTTGCCCACTTCTAGGTATCACCAGTTATCTCTGGTCGCCTCCTTGTGTTGCCTTTTTGGGACAAAATCAACTTGGGATAAGGCCATAACTCTGGGAGGTACCTTGGTATCTCAACCCATGACAACTGAAGATGGGATGATAAGAATATATTAATACTATATCTGATAGAATTGATCACTAAGATTGACCTTTTAGTTGACTTTTTAAAGAGAGTGGCTCCACCCTTAGTCTCTCTTCCCCTCATTCTCTAGGGAACATCATATAAATCTAGCATTTTCCATGATGAATGGAGGGGAGGTAACCTCTTTATCTTTGAAGCATGTCAACTTCTCCCATATTATTTTCCAGCATGGGGAAATGGAGCCCAAACACTTAGGAGGCTAAGGAAGGGCACTCTGTTCCAGAAAGTGACAGAGATTATTAGTGCGACTATAAGGGAGTAGATTGCCAGACCTCTCCCAGAAACAATGACAAATGTGGTTTTAAGTTTGGAGGCTGGAGGAGGATTAAGAAAAGATATAAATGCAGGCAGCAAGGTGACTCTGTGTTGTATGTATATGACCTATACATATGTACATATGTACATATCTATATTTACCTATCTCTGCCACTGTTTACATATATCTAGATAGTCATACACACACCTATACTCACACACACACATGATTACTTGCCTATTTGCTACATTTTTGACTTTTGTAAGTGGTCTCACCACATCCCGCTTTGTGGTGCCCAAGAACTTAACTCTGGAGATAACCAGTCATCTTTAGGGCCATATATAACCATCGCCTTCAAATCTGCACTATTTATGATAAATGTACAGGGCTAACTTCAAGCCAGACTATCAAGCAGTTATAATCTTCAAAAATCCCAAGGTGTAAATTCTGAAGCAGAGATAAAAGATGGTACCTTGTTTCCTGCCAATTAAAACACAGGATCTCTCAAAGCAAAATCTGAAAAATGATGGACTAGAGATGGGATCCCGGAAACTTCTAAAAATATCAAACCATAAAGACAGAACTAACACACATGTTTTTGGTACAATATTGGTTTTTTTTGGGGGGGTTGCTGTATTTTTATGGAAAGGAAGAAAATTGCATTTTAGGTAAACAACTAGACTGAAAAGCAGAAAGGTTTTGCCCTGACTCTTGACACGTAGAAAGTGTTTTGGTGAAAAGTAATCATCTCTGAAACTTTCTGGAACCAAGCACCCCACCCCATGTGCTTCTTAGTTTCCTATATATGTAGTTTCTCCCTATAGGAATGCAATATGGGAACAATTAACACTTTTTTGGAGTGACGAGCCTCTCTCTCTCCCACCCATCATGGGAAATTAGAAATTTTCATGATGGTTCCTAGAAAATCAAAGGAAAAGAGAAAGCCCAAGGTGAAGACAGTTAATTTATATGATACTTTAGGAAAATGTCTAACGTACTAACTTACATTGAGTTTACTCAACTGAGAGTACTCTAATGAAATCACAGATCTAGTATGTACCCTTAGCCAGTACAACAAGGTGTTTTTTTTAAAACAGGACACATCTCATAGAAGCAATGAATATATTTTGGGTAAATGTGTCATGTTATGTTAGCTCCTCTGTTAACACAGAGCTTCCAGTGAATCTGCTCAATACTTGTTGCCACTCTCCATAATTGGCATAGACTGGATAAATAAAGGCAATGCAGTATTCTCTTTCTGTGCCCCAAACTGGTCTTGTCCAAGGTAAGGCAACAGTAAACCCTCTCCTTTTCTTTGCCTATTCTTGCCCAGAGTATGTGTCAATAAATGTTTGGCTTTACAAACATCAAAAAGGCACTGAGACACGGGAGAGCTTGCTTTTTTCAGTATCAGTGGAAGATGTAAAACATTTTACAATCTGAAGCTGTAGGTACTGGTTGGAGTTAATAGAAACAATTTAAGGGCAGGTGTGTAAAAATGGAAGCGTTGAGAAAACTTTCTGCTTGAAGCCAGTGATTCCAAACATCTGCTAACAACTTTCTTGAAAGCCAACGTTTTTTTTAATTTATTCAAAGCACAAAGGACTCTTTTTTATTAAATTTTCAAAGACCCTTTTATGTCAATATAATTCAAACAACTCGAAAGGAGAGGAACGAGGTAGATGGAAATGTTAGCAGTCACATATATCGAGACCAGGCATTCTCTTTGTTCTAGATTGTATGAATTTTGTACAGAGAAGTGACCTTCCTCTGTATGTTTGTGTGTGATTGTATGTGTGGGGGTTGTATATATTTATGTTTTCCTTAGAAATTGTTTGGAGGAGAGGATAAAGAGTAGTTACAAGGTTGGCCTCTGAATGGAACTAATTCAATAACGAGGGGTAAGTTGTCCCCAGGAATTGCAGCCTACTTGTCAAACTGGTAATTTATGTCAGAGCTATTTCACTTAAGATTCAGCACTCACAAATTCACTCAGTATAAAGTTACAAGCAAGGTCTCTGGCACTTGGGTTTACTTTCATTCTCAGAATATTATCTATTTATAATATTTTTCCAATAACAATATGTAAAAACAATTTTAGCATCCCACCCTCCTCACTGAGAAGGCAACTAATTTGATCTAAGTTATAAATGTTCAGCCATACAAAAAATTGCCATATTAGTCATGTTGTGAAAGAAAACATATCAAATACTAAATTTTTTAAAGTTTCCTTTGATCTTCATTTAGACATCTTCATTTCTTTCTCTAGAGATGGAGAGCATATTTTATCATAATTCCTTTTGAACTATCATTAGATTATTGTGTTTATGAGAATGGCTAATTCATTCACAGTTGATTATCATATAATATTGCTGTTGCTGAATACAATGCTATCCTGATTCTGTTTGTTTCACTTTATATCAGTTCACATAAGTCTCTTCAGATTTTTATAAAAAGGAATCTACTTTTTATTTCTTATGGTGCAATAGTATTGCATGTCAATCATAAACCACATTTTGTTTATCCATGCCCCAATTAATGGGAATCCTCTCAAATTTTTAGTTATCACCCCTTAAAGAGCTGCTGTGATTATTCTGTACATATAGATCCTTTCTATTTTTGTTTTTAATTTCTTGGGATACAGATCTAGTTGTAGTATTATTGGGTCAAAGGGTATGCATGGTTTTAGAGCCCTGTGGACATACTTCCCAATTTCTCATCTCATTTATTATGTGAGATAATTTGCCCTGTTTGGCTTCTCTTTCCCTTCTCCCAGCACATCTGTCTCACACCTTAATTTTATTTTTTTATAGATATACCATTATGTTTTACTTACATCTGCTTCTATTGTTTGTCAATACTCTTTATTAGCTTCCCTAATTAAGGAGAAAGTTCGTAGGAGTCACAAGTATCATTTTCCCATGGAGGAATGTAAACAGTTTAATCTTACTGACTCCTTTATGATTTTTTCCTTCCTGTTTACTGGTATGCCTCTCTTTAGGCTTATATTTGAAAGTCAGATTTTCTTTTCAGTCCATCTTTTTCTTTAGCAATATGTGAAAATTCTCTGTTTCATTGAATATATATTATCCTTGAATGATTATACTCAGTTTTTATGGGTAGATAATTTTTTTTAATTGCTGCTTGGAATATTTTCTCCTTAACCTGGGATCCTGGAATTTGGCTATAATGTTCCTAAAAGTTTTCATTTTGGGATCCCTTTCAGGAAATGAACAATGAATTCTTTCAATTTCTATTTTACTGTCTGCTTCTAAGGACAGAGATCAGTTTTACCTGATAATTTCTTGAATTATCATATCTAGGGTCTCTTTTTAAAATTGTTTTAAAAAATTCCAATAATTCTTAAATTATGTCTCCTCAACCGATTGTCCAAGTGGTTTTGTTTTTCAAAGAACTATTTCATATTTTCTTCTATGCTTTTCACTTTTGTAATTTTGTTTTATTGCTTCTTGATGTTTCATGGTGTCATTAGTTTCTAGTTATTCAACTTTACTTTTTAAGGAATGTTAATGAATTATTTTTACCTTCTTTTCTGATCTGCTCTACTTTTTAAGGAATTTTTTTCTTCAGTGAATTTTTGAATATGTCTTTTTTTCCCCATTTGACTAATTCTGTGTTTAAGTGGTTTTCTTTTTAGAGAATTTTTGTACATTGTTTTCCATTTGGCCAATTCTGCTTTTTTAGGAGTTCTTCTCTTTAATGAATTTTTGTATTACTTTTACTATTTGGACTATTCTATTTTCTAAGTGTAATTTTCTTCAGTATTTTTGGGCCTCCTTTATTAAATTCTTGACCTTTTTTTCATGATTTTCTTGCATTATATCATTTCTTTTGCAACTTTTTCATTTTCCTCTCTTATTTGATATTTAAAATCCTTTTCGAGTTCTTCCAGAAATTCTTTTTTAATTCTGACATGAATTTACATATTTTCTTTTTTTTATTAAAACTTTTTTATTTTCAAAATAGGTTCATGGACAATTTTTCAACATTGACACTTACAAAACCTTGTATTCTAAATATTTCCCTATTTTTCCCCACCCCGTCTTCTAGCTGGGAAGTAATCCAATATATGTTAAACATATTAAAATATATTTCATTTTGATTTAAAGAGAAAAAAACACAAGCTTGTAAAAAAAATGTCAATAAAAAGTGGTAGAATCTTTCTCAACACAGTTATTTAAGGAGGTCCTGGATACCAGTCAGAAATCTCTAATAAGTTTCAATTTTTTTTTGGTGTGTGTGTATAATCTCTGATTTTGACATACAGCTAAGAGGTGATCGTGGGCAAATATTTCAACTTCCCTGAGGCTTGGCTTTATCATTCATAAGATTCTAGGTAGCATAATAGATAGAGTTATAGGCCTGGAGCCAGGGCTCAACTCTGACCTCAGATGCTTCATAGCATTGTGATTTTGGGCACTTAACCACTTCTTGCCTCAGTTTCTTAATCTGTAAAATAGGGATGATAATAGTACAAAACATCTGTGGTTTTTGTGAAGATCAAATGAGACAATTGAAAAACACTTTATAATTATTATTTCATTCGATCCTTCCACCATTCAGGGAGTAGGATGTTATTGTCTACATTTTACAGACAAGGTAATTGAGGCAAGCAGAGGTTAAGTAATTTGTCCAATGTCACATACCTCAGGTTTTGAAGGCTTTAAAATGGTTCTGTGTCTAATGTTCTATGTCTAAATGTCTAACTTCTGGGGAATATTATGATATTCCTGAAGCCAGAGAGGGGAGAACCAATGCTACCTCTTATATGAAAGTAAAGTTTTTTGTATTCAACACAGTGGAGGTACTAAGTAACATATTTTCCGTTCTTCTCTACTTCAAGCAAATTCTACTTTTAGAGACTATTCTAAAGGTAGAATAGTTTTACTCAGCTGAAGGAAGCTATAGATCAGGAATAATTAATTTCCAATGTTTTAAGATAAAGGCTTAAATATTGAGAGGCAATGAGTAAATCAGGAGTAGCAGGGAAAATGGTGGAGTACTATTATTTTGTTTCAAAAAAAAGAAATATATATATATACATATATATATATACACACACATTATATATATATATATAAATCAGATATGTAAATAACTTAAGCTGCATCTACAAGATGGCATAAAATATTTATGTCTTTAAAAAGCAAAATGTGAATCCAATATGTGAGAACTTAAATACTTAGAACTCCCATTTAGCATATTTAGAACTCCCATTCAGCATTTCCAATTCCCATATCCTAGAAGTGGAGAATATAAGTAAACTCAGGGGTTTATTGGCTAAGTGACTTGCTGCAAACCTCTCTCCATAACAATAATTCTATTCACAATAAGAATGCAAAGTCATTTACTAGAAAAAGATGGCTGAAGAAAAAGGAGAGGCAAAAGACATTGGTATATTGGAAAACAGACTGGCTGTGGTTACAGTTAAAGGCATTGAATATGTGAAGGAAATAGAGGTTGGTTTAGTCCTCTGCCTCTGGAGTTTATTCATAATAAAGACCTGGGTTAGATTGTGGACTATCAACAAGAGGAGTCTGATGGTAATGAACAGTCTCTGGGAATCTTTCTAAGGCATATAAACCTAAAAGTAAAGGGTATAAAAGGGTATTAAAAAATAGAAAAGAGATGAGCACGTGGGAATATAAGAGATCAATAAAAAGAATTAAAAAACCATGAGTAAAACCTCAAAGAGAACACAAAATGATGATTAAATGTTATACTATGGAGGAAAATGACTCAACATTATCCTGTGAAATAGGGACAGAATATGGTCTTCAGAGTATAAAAACAAAGAGTTTTTGTTGTTGTTGTTGTTCAAAAAGCCCGTTGTGTTTGTACAGTTCCTGACTTTGCCTTGTTGGATAGAATCCCAAATATTTTATATTATTGTGAGTTATTTTAAATTGAATTTCTCTTTGTATCTCTTGCTCCTGCACTTTGTTGGTAATATATAAAAAGGCTGATAGATTGATTTATTTTGAATCCTGCAACTTTGCTAAAGTTGTGAATTCTTTCTGGTAGATTTTTAGTTGATTCTCTGGGGTTCTCTAAGAATATCATCATGTCATCGGCAAAGAGTGTTAATTTGGTTTTCTCATTGCCTACTTTAATTCCTTTATTCTCTTTTTCTTGTCTTATTGCCAAAGCTAACTTTTCTAATAGAATATTAAATAGTACTGGTGAGACTGGACAACCTTATTTCACCCCTGATTTTATTGGGAATGGTTCTAGTTTGTCCCCATTACACTGATCATTTTAAGGAAAACTCCATTTATTCCTCTACTCTCTAGTGTTTTAATAAGAATTTGCATTGGATTTTAACAAATGCTTTTTCTACATCTATTGAAATAATCTTTTGATTTTTGTTAGTTTATTTGTGGATGTAGTCAATTATGCTAATAGTTTTCCTAATATTGAACCAAGCTTGCATTCCTGGTATAAATTCTACATGGTCATAATATATTATACTAGGGATAACTTTCTGTAATCTCATTGCTAATATTTTATTTAAGATTTTTGCATCAATATTCATTAGGAAAATTGGTCTATAATTTTCTTTCTCTATTTTCTTTTTTTTAATTTTTCTTTCTTTTTTTATTAAAACTTTTTATTTGTATAACATATGTATGGGTAGTTCCCCAGCATTGATCTTTACAAAGCTCTCCATTACAACTTTTACCCCCAGTCCCCTCCCCTCCCCTAGATGGCAGGAAGTCCACTACATGTTAATAATGTAATAATAGTTGACAAGTTGTGTAAGAAAAATCTTATCTACAAGAAAAAAAAAAAAGAAAACCAGAGAAAGGCAACACAATGCGAGCAAACATCAATAGAGATCATGAAAATGTTACGTTGTGGTTCATATTTCATATCCCTGTCTCTGGGTGTATATGGTTTTCTTCAGTGCACAATTGGAACTGGTTTGAGACATTTCTTTGTTGCAGAGAGCCATGGACCTCAGATTTGATCGTAGTATAGTATTGTTGTTGCTGTGTATAATGATCTCCTGGTTCTGCTCGTTTCACTCAGCATCAGTTCATGCAAGTCTCTCCAGGCCTCTCTGAAATCGTCCAGCTAGTCATTTCTTACAGAACAATAATATTCCATAACATTCATACACCATAATTTATTCAGCCACTCTCCAATTCATGGGCATCCATTCAGTTTCCAGTTTCTAGCCACTACAAATAGGGCTGCCACAAACATTCTTGTACATGTGGGTCCCCTTCCCTCCTCTAAGATCTCTTTGGGACACAGGCCCAGTAGAAACACTGCTGGGTCAAAGGGTATGCACAGTTTGATAACTTTTTGAGCGTAGCTCCAAATTGTTCTCCAGAATAGTTGCATCCATTCACAGTTACACCAACAATGTATTAGTGTCCCAGTTTTCCCATATCCCCTCCAACATTCATCGTTATCTTTTCCTGTCATTTTAGCCAATATGACAGGTGTGTAGTGGTACCTCAGAGTTGTCCTAATTTGCATTTCTCTGATCAATAGTGATTTGGAGCAATTTTTCATATGACTAGAGATTGTTTTAATTTCATCATCTGAAAATTGTTCATATCCCTTGACCACTTATCTATTGAAGAGTGGCTTGAATTCTTATATATATGAGACAATTCTCTATATATTTTAGAAATGAGGCCTTTATCAGAACCATTAAATATAAAGATGATTTCCCAGTTTGATGCTTCCCTCCTAATCTTGTCTGCATTAGTTTTATTTGTACAGAAACTTTTTAACTTAATATAATCAAAATTATCCATCTGATGTTCAATTAGGAGTTCCAGATCTTCTTTGGACATAAATTTATTCCATCTCCACAGGTCTGAGAGGTAAACTATATTACGTTCCTCTAACTTGCTTACAAAATGATTTTGTAGACAATTTTCCCAGCAGTTTTTGCTGAATAGTGAGTACTTATCCCAAAAGCTGGGGTCTATGGGTTTATCATACACTAAATAGTTAAGGTTATTGCCTAGATTGTCCTGATAACCTATCCTGTACCACTGATCGACTGCTCTATTTCTTAGCCAGTACCAAATGGTTTTGATGACTGCTGCTTTATAATATAGTTTTAGATCTGGTTAGGTTAGCAAGGCTACCTTCATCTGCCTTTTTTTTATTAATCCCCTTGAAATCCTTGACCTTTTGTTCTTCCAAATGAACTTTGCTACTATTTTTTCTAGATCTGTAAAATTATTTCTTGGGAGTTTGATTGGTATGGCACTAAATAAGTAGATTAGTTTGGGTAGTATTGTCATTTTTATTATGTTCGCTCTGCCTACCCATGAGCACTTAATGTTTTTCCAATTGATTAGGTCTGATTTTATTTTTGTGGAAAGTGTTTTGTAGTTCAGTTCGTATAGTTCCTGACTTTTCCTTGGCAGATAGATTCCCAAATATTTTATCCTATCATCTGTTATTTGGAATGGAATTTCTTTTTGTATCTCTTGCTGCTGAACATTGTTGGTAATATATAAAAATGCTGATGATTTATGTGGATTAATTTTGAATCCTGCAACTTTCCTAAAGTTGTGAATTGTTTCTAGTAGTTTTTGAGTTGAGTCTCTAGGGTTCTCTAAGTATACCATCATGTCATCTGCAAAGAGTGATAATTTGGTTTCTTCATTACCTACTCTGATTCCTTTTATCTCTTTTTCTTCTCTTATTGCTAAAGCTAACATTTCTAATACAATATTAAATAGTAATGGTGACAGTGAGCAGCCTTGTTTCACTCCTGATCTGATTGGGAATGGTTTTAGTTTGTCTCCATTACATATGATGCTTGCTGATGGTTTTAAATAGATGCTACTGATCATTTTAAGGAAAAGCCCATTTATTCCTATACTCTCTAGGGTTTTTAATAGGAAAGGGTGTTGGATTTTGTCAAAGGCTTTTTCTGCATCTATTGAGATAATCATATGGTTTTTATTAGTTTGGTTATTAATATAATTAATTATGCGGATAGTTTTCCTAATATTGAACCAGCCCTGCATCCCTGGGATAAATCCTACTTGGTCATAGTGTACTATCCTGGGGATGACTTTCTGTAATCTCATTGCTAATATCTTATTTAAAATTTTTGCATCAATATTCATTAGGGAAATTGGTCTATAGTTTTCTTTGTCTGTTTTCACCCTACCTGGTTTAGCTATCAACACCATATCTGTCTCATAGAAGGAATTTGGCAATATACCTTCTGTCCCTATTTTCTCAAATAGTTTGTGTAGTATTGGAATTAATTGTTCTTTGAATGTTTGGTAGAATTCACATGTAAATCCATCTGGCCCTGGAGATTTTTTCTTAGGGAGTTGGTTAATAGCTTGTTCTATTTCTTTTTCTGATATGGGGCTATTTAAATAATTTATATCCTCTTCTGTTAACCTGGGCAATCTATATTTTTGTAGATATTCCTCCATTTCATTTAGATTATCAAACTTACTGGCATAAAGTTGAGCAAAGTAACTCCTAATTATTGCTCTGATTTCCTCTTCATTGGAGGAAAGTTCTCCCTTATCATTCTTGAGACTAACAATTTGATTTTCCTCTTTCCTTTTTGTTATCAAATTAACTAAAGGCTTATCTATTTTGTTGGTTTTTTCATTGAACCAACTCTTAGTTTTATTTATTAATTCAATAGTTTTCTTACTTTCAGTTTTATTAATTTATCCTTTTATTTTTAGAATTTCCAATTTGGTATTTAATTAAGGGTTTTTAATTTGTTCTTTTTCTAGTTTTTTTTTTAATAATAAGCCCAATTCGTTGATGTTTTCTTTCTCTATTTTATGCAAGTAAGCATCTAGAGATATAAAATTGCCCCTTATAACCACTTTGGCCGTATCCCACAAATTTTGGTATGTTGTCTCCTTATTGTCATTCTCCTGGATGAAATTATTGATTGTGTCTATGATTTGCTCTTTCACCCATTCATTCTTCAGGATTAGATTATTTAATTTCCAATTACCTTTTGGTTTATTTTCTCCTGGCCTTATATTGCATGTGATTTTTATTGTATCATGATCTGAAAAAGATGCATTTACTATTTCTGCCTTTCTGCATTTGATTTTGAGGTTTTTATGCCCTAACACATGGTCAATTTTTGTATAAGTTCCATGGACTGCTGAGAAAAAAGTAAACTCCCTACTGTCTCCATTCAACTTTCTCCATAGATATATCATGCTTTTCTAACAATTGGTTTATCTCTCTAGTTTCTTTCTTGTTTATTTTGTGGTTTGATTTATCTAGTTCTGAGAGAGCAAGGTTGAGATCCCCCACTAGTATTATTTGGCTGTCGATTTCTTCTTGCATCTCTCTTAATTTCTCACCTAGGAATTTGGATGCTATTGCACTTGGTGCATATATATTTAGTATTGATATTGCTACATTATCTATTGTACCCTTTAATAAAATATAGTTTCCTTCCTTATCTCTTTTGATTAGATCTATCTTGGCTTTTACTTGATCTGAGATAAGGATTGCTACCCCTGCTTTTTTTTTGTTCACCTGAAGCATAATAGGTTCTGCTCCAGCCTTTTACCTTCATCCTATACATGTCACTATGTTTTAGATGTGTTTCTTGTAGACAACATATTGTGGAATTCTGGTTTTTAATCCAGTCTGATATCCGCTTCCGCTTTATGGGAGAGTTCATCCCATTCCCATTCACAGTTAGAATAACTAATTCTTTATTTCCTGCCATCTTATTTACCTAAGTTATGTTTTCCCCTTTCCTTTCCCCTTTCTCCCTTCCCCCCTCATCAGTACTTTGCTTTTGATGACCCCCTCTCCCAAACAATCCACCACCCTTTAGATCCCCTCCCCCTTTTTAACTCCTTTCCCGTGATTCTTCTATTTTCCCTTCTAATAATTTATCCCTTTCTTTTTCCTCCTTTCCCTCCCACTTCCCTCTAGCAACAGACAAGTTTCTATGTGAAGTCAAGTGTCTGATATACACTTTTAGAACCCAACCTGATGAGAGTAAAATTTACACAATGCTCATCTCCCTCCCCTCTTTCTCTCCATTATATTAGGTTTTCTTTGCCTCTTCAAGAGATTTTATCTTTTTTTTACCTCCTTTTTTTTTAGATCTTATTTTACCACTTTTTCCCTCTTTTCCCCAGTATGGCAACCTTTCCCCTCTAGTTTTCTTTTTCATATTATCAAAGCAATATCTAGTTAATTATACCCCCAAACTTTAAGTATCCCCATAGTAAAAATAAAGTTCTCAAGAGTCCTTTCCTTTTTACCTTTTTATGCTTCTCTTGAGTTCTGTGTTTGGAGGTCAAATTTTTTGTTCAGATCTGGTCTTTTCATTAGAAATAGGTGAAATTCACCTATATCATTGAATGACCATCTTCTTCCCTGGAGGATAATGCTCATTCTAGCTGGATAGGTTATTCTTGGCTGTAATCCAAGTTCCTTTGCCTTTCAGAATATCTGGTTCCAGGCCCTTCAATCCTTCAATATGGAGGCTGAGAGATCATGTGTGATTCTAATTATTGATCCTCGGTATTTCAATTGTTTCTTTCTAGCTGCTAGCAGAATCTTTTCCTTGGTGCGATAGTCCTGAAATTTAGCCATGATATTCCTTGGGGTTTTACTTTTGGGGTCTCTTTCAGGAGGTGATTGGTGCATTCTTTCAATGGTGATTTTGCCTTCTGATTCTACAATCTCAGGGCAGTTTTCTTTCAGGATTTCCTGGAAGATAGTGTTTAGATTCTTTTTTTCATCATGGCTTTCAGGAAGTCCAATAATCCTTAGATTGTCTCTCCTAGATCTATTTTCCAAGTCGGTTGTTTTTCCTAGGAGATATTTCATATTTTCTTCTAATTTTTCATTTTTTTTTGCTTTTGTTTGACTGATTCTTGAAGTCTTATTGAGTCATTCACTTGCATTTGTTCAATTCTTATTTTTAAAGTGTTGTTTTCTTCAGTTACCTTTTTAAGCTCCTTTTGTAACTGGCCAATTGAATTTTTTTGGTCATTGCACTCTTTTTCCACTTCACTAATTTTATTTTTCAATAAATTGGTGTCTTTTTCATATCTCTTTTGCAGGGCATCATATCCTTCTTGCAAGATATTGTATCCTTCTTGCACTGATTTCAATTTATTTTCTCATTTATCCTCCAGCTCTCTTTTGAGGTTCTTTATGCAATCTTCCAGAAAGGCCTTTTGAAAAGGGGACCGGTGATGGTCCTTGCTGATTTCCTCTTGAGTTTTGTCTAAAGGAACTTCAGGATCTGGGGTCAACCCTTCTCTGTCTCGATAAAAGCTGTCTATGGTGAGAGCTCTCTTTTGCTTCTTCATTTTTTTTATACAGCGTGGATATCTCTTTAAGGTAGGGGAAAAAAAAAAACAGTGGCTGAAAGGTGGCTGAAGAGCTTTGCCCTGGGGCACTTTGGCAAATTAACTTAAGGTGATGGGCCGGTGGGGGCTAGGACTAAGTCAGAATTACTCCTTAAACAGGGCAAGTCTGCCAGAACATCTGCCCCGAATCAGGGCAGAGTATCCAGAGTGCCTCATATAAACTCCAGGTGTTTGGAATTTGGAGTTTGGAGTTTCTGCCACTATGAGCTGAGCTAAGTCCCACCCTCACTTCCGGCCTATATCCAAGTCTGCTTGTTTATCCCTCTGTCCGAGTTAGACAAACCTGATATGAAGTTCTTCAGAGAGCAGTGTCCAAATATTTCTGAATTCGTTGACTTGAAGATCAGTTCAGAGGTTTATTTTATTGTTGGTTTGAGTGAAGATTGGAGGGGGATGCAGAGAGTCACGTTTTCACTCTGCCATCTTGGCTCCGCCCCCCGGAAGTCCTTTCTTTCTCTATTTTCTCCCTACCTGGTTCAGGTATCAGCATCATATTTGTTTCATAAAAGGAGTTTGATAGGACACCTTCTTTCCCTGTTTTTTCAATAGTTTTCATAATATTGGAATTATTCAATCTTTAAATGTTTAGTAGAATTCACATGTGAATCCATCTGGCCCTGGAGATTTTTTCTTAGGGAGTTGCTTAATGGCTTGTTAGACTAATAGCTTGTTCTATTTCTTTTTCTAAAATGAGACTATTTAAACAATTTATTTCCTCTTCTGTTAATGTGGGAAATCTATGATTTTGTAGATATTCCTGTATTTCACTGAGATTATCAAATTTATTGACATATTGACACTTGTATAGCTTTGCTGTCTTATTTCTTCTTGCAGCTCTCTTAACTTCTCCTTTAGGAATTTGGATACTATACCACTTGGTGCATATATTTAGTATTGATATTACTTTATTATCTATGGTATCTGCAAGATATAGTTTCCTTCCTTATCTGTTTTAATTATATCTATTTTTGTTTTTGCTTGATCTGAAATCAGGATCACTACCTCTGATTTTGTTATTTTATCTGAGACATAAGAGATACTGCTCCAGTCTTTTACCTTTACTCTAAATGTGTCAGTCTGCTTTAAGTGAATTTCTTGTAAACAAATTGTAGGATTCTGCTTTCAGTCCAGTCTGCTAGGGGTTTTATTGGAGGGTTCATCCCATTCATTTTATAATTAAAATGACTAATTCTGTATTTCCTGCCATCTTATTTACCCCAAGTTATGCTTTTCTCTTCCCTTTCCTCTTTCCCTCCTCCCAAGTATTTTGCTTCTGACAACCGTCTCCCTCAAACAGCCTTCCCCTTTACAGCCTGTGCTCATTTCTTATATCTTTCCCCTACTACATATGTTTTCCCTTTTATTAGCCTCCCCCTTTCTTTTCCCCTTTCCTCTCCCACTTCCCTATAAGATGAAAGAAGATTCTCTGTGAAGCCAAATATGTCCAATATACTCTGTCTTTGAGCCAAATTTGATGAGAATAAGATTCTTTCGATGTTAATCTCCCTCCCTTCTCTCCCTCAATTATAGTAGGTCTTCTTTGCCTCTTCATGAGATGTAATTTCCCTCATTTTACCTACATTTTCCTCTTTTTCTGGCACAATCCCATTTCCATCTCTAGTTTCTTTTTCCTATTATCACAATAAAATCAAATTATACTTATACTCTCTAAGTATCCCCATAACAGAGATATATTTCTCAAGAGTTCTTTTCTTTTTACCTTTTTATGTTTCTCTTGAGTTTTGTTTTTGGAGATCAAATTTTTTGTTTAGCTCTGATCTTTTCATCAGAAATGAATGAAATTCACTTGTACCATTGAATATTCATCTTCTTCCCTGAAAGATAATGCTTACTTTAAGCTGCATAGCTGATTCTTGACTGCAGTCCAAGTTCGTTTGCCTTTTGGAACATCAGATTCCAGGCCCTTTGATCCTTTAAGGTTGTAAGTTTTTAATTCTTCCAAGATAGTAGAGTCATAATACATGCTTCTTGAGAGACTCACAAACTTTATTACAGATTTATGGATATACTAAACTATAAAATGAATAATGAAAATGTAGAATTTTAAGGAAATAATAAGAAAAATGGGATAATGAAGAATCAAAAACAAAACAATTCAATAACTCAGCATTTCATTAATGGGAAAAGGCTAATTACTTGGGGAAAAACTCTACTTTAGATAAATTGCCAGAAAGCAGAATGCCATCAGATTTGACCAATATCTTAAACTAAAATTATAATAAACTCAGAAGTATATATTACCTGAATATAACACATTAAAACATTAGAAAAAGAAGAGAACAAGATCCTTCTTCTTTTTCCTTCTTCTGGCCAGCAAAAAACAAAAATAAAGACAAAAACAAAAACCTTAATCTAACAAGGGATAGGTATGGTTATGCAAAATAAAATACATCATTTTAATTAGAAGAAACTATAAGTTTTTCATAATACAGATTCATTTTGAAAAACATAGTTTCTTCTAATTAAAATTATAAATTAAAATTAAAATTGCTTTACAAAAAAATAAAATTAAAAAGAAATCATAAATGGATAAAAACATCTTTGAATAAAATGTTTCTGAAAAACATGTTATATCATATATACACACACACATACACATATGTATAATGGTATATTCATATTTGCCTACAGGAGTTAAGTGAGTGAAGAATGTGATCTATCTACTCTCTAAGAGTTTTCCAGTTAGTACAATTTGTCAGATTCTAGTGATATAGCATTCAAAATTCAGGGTGACCTCTATGCCACAATGGAGTATTAGAAGAGATTTGTAGGGTGGAAAATATCCTCAATAAAGACTTGTTGATTGCTAGGTTGCCTAGAATAACAGAAAAAAAATTGCTTGAAATCAGACTCTATGTCTAATTCTATGTCATCTAACTTATGATGACATTGGGCAAAACTTTCTCTCTATTTTGTTCTGTTTATTGATCTGTTAAAGAAACAAAGCATTTTTTTCTGATCAATAGTGACTTGGAGCACCTTTTCATGTGACCGGAAATAGTTTCAGTTTCTTTGTCTGAAAATTGTCTGTTCATATCTTTTGACCATTTATCCATTGGAGAATGGCTTGAATTCTTATATATTTGAGTCAATTCTCTATATATTTTAGAAATGAGGCCTTTATCAGAACCGTTGGATGTAAAAATATTTTCCCAGTTTACTGCTACCCTTCTAATCTTGTCTGCATTCATTTTGTTTGTACAAAAACTTTTTAACTTGATATAGTCAAACTTATCTATTTTGTGATTAATGATGACCTCTAGTTCTTCTTTGGTCACAAATTCCTTCCCCCTCCACAGGTCTGAGAGGTAAACCATCCTACATTGTTCTAATTTGTTTATAATATCATTCTTTATGCCTAGATCATGAATCCATTTTGACCTCATCTTGGTATATGGTGTTAGGTGTGGGTCAATGCCTAATTTCTTCCAGACTAGTTTCCAATGATCCCAGCAGTTTTTGTCAAATAGTGAGTTTTTATCCCAAAAACTGGGGTCTTTGGGTTTATCAAACACTAGATTACTATTGTCACTGAGTATTTTGTCCTGTGAACCTAACCTATTCCACTGATCCACTACTCTATTTCTTATCCAGTACCAAATGGTTTTGGTGACCACTGCTTTATAATATAGTTTTAGATCTGGTGCAGCTAGGCCACCCTCATTTGCATTTTTTTAATTAATTCTCTTGAAATTCTTGACCTTTTGTTTTTCCAGATGAATTTTGTTGTTATTTTTTCTAGGTCAGTTAAATAATCTCTTGGGAGTTTCATTGGTATAGCACTAAATAGATATATTAGTTTAGGTAGTATTGCCATCTTTATTATATTCGCTCGACCTATCCAAGAGCACTTGATGTTTTTCCAATTGTTTAGATCTGACTTTATTTATGTGGAGAGTGTTTTGTAGTTTTGCTCATATAGATCCTGACTTTTCCTTGGTAGATATATTCCCAAATATTTTATACTATCGATCGTTATTTTGAATGGAATTTCTCTTTGTATCTCTTGCTGTTGCATTTTGTTGGTGATGTATAAAAATGCTAATGATTTATGTGGATTTATTTTGTATCCTGCAACTTTGCTAAAGTTGTGGATTAATTCTAATAGTTTTTTAGTGGATTCTCTAGGGTTCTCTAAGTAGACCATCATATCATCTGCAAAGAGTGATAATTTGGTTTCCTCATGACCTACTCTAATTCCTTTAATCTTTTTCTTGTCTTATTGCCAAGGCTAGCATTTCTAATACAATATTGAATAGTAATGGTGATAGTGGGCAACCTTGTTTCACCCCTGATCTTATTGGGAATGGTTCCAGTTTATCACCATTACATATGATGCTAGCTGATGGTTTTAAATAGATGCTAGCGACTATTTTAAGGAAAAGTCCATTAATTCCTATACTCTCTAATGTTTTTAAAAGGAATGGATGTTGGATTTTATCAAATTCTTTTTCTGCATCTATTGAGATTATCATATGTTTTTTGTTAATTTGGTTATTAATATAGTCAATTATGTTAATAGCAATGCAAATGAAATGCAAATTAAGACAACTCTGAGATACCACTACACACCTGTCAGATTGGCTAAAATGACAGGAAATGATAATGATAACTGTTGGAGGGGATGTGGGAAAACTGGGACACTGATACATTGTTGGTGGAACCGTGAACGTATCCAACCATTCTGGAGAGCAATGTGGAGCTATGCTCAAAAAGTTATCAAACTGTGCATACCCTTTGACCTAGCAGTGTTTCTATTGGGCCTATATCCCAAAGAGATCTTAGAGGAGGGAAAGGGACCCACATGTGCAAAAATGTTTGTGGCAGCCCTTTTTGTGGTGGCTAGAAACTGGAAATTGAAAGGATGCCCATCAATTGGAGAATGGCTGAATAAATTATGGTATATGAATGTTATGGAATATTATTTTTGTGTAAGAAATGACCAACAGGAGGATTTCAGAGAGGCCTGGAGAGACTTGCATGAACTGATGCTGAGTGAAATCAGCAGAACCAGGAGAACATTATACACAGCAACAAGACTATACGATGATCAATTTTGATGGACATGGTTCTCTTCAACAATGATGTGATTCAAACCAGTTGTTCAGCGATGAAGATAGTCATATACATCCAGAGAGAGGCCTGTGGGAATTGAGTGTGAACCACAACACAGCATTTTAACGCTTCCTGTGAATATTTCCATGCATTTTGCTTTCCTTCTTAGGTTGTTTTTTCTTCTTCTCTTTCTAGATCTGATGTTTCTTGTGCAGTAAGATAACTGTATAGATATGTATACATGTATTGTATTTGTCATATAGTTTATCCCATTTAGCATGTATTAGATTACCTGTCATCTAGGGGTGGGGGGTGGGGGGAAGGAGGGGAAAAGCTTGGGAAAAAAAGTTTTTGCAAAGGTCAATGTTGAAAAATCACTCATATGTTTTGTAAATAAAAAGGTTTATTAAAAAAAAAAGAAACAAGGCATTTTTCTAAATTACCCATCTTTCCCTTCTTCCTTTCCTCCCTTTTCTTTTGTTTCTTTCTCTTCCCTTTCTTTGCTTGAAATCTGAGAATTTCTCATGTAACCTTTCTCCAAAAATGCGTGTGGTGAACTGAATTATAATGTAATATAATAGCATTACATATTAATTTAAATTAATATAATATATATATGTATACATATATATATATATATATACAATATGAAATAAAACATAATAAAATACATATTGCAATGATTTCTGGGGTCATTAAGAGTAGTGTTTTCCATGGTCACACAGTTATTATATATTAGAAGCAAGATTGAAACTGAGGTTTCTGACTTCAAGGATGTCTTAACCACTGTTCCTGAATGTGTTTCTAAAATATGCAAAACTGTAATATCTGATTTCCAATTAAGTTGCAGGCCCCTTATCTCATTTTTTTTTTTGTCTTTCCTGTAACATAGTGTGAGACACATAGACTCTATATGATTGATTGGTCTCCTGGGCTACAAGATTGGAAACCCAAATGTAGCATTTGTCCTGGAGCCCAGTTTGTCTATTCTGCCTAGTAGAGCCCTATCTGAAGGGTTGTAATTTGGCTTGGCCAGAGCTTTAATATGCTGCTGGTACCCTCAGTGTAAATATCGTCTCTCACATTGGCGGCCTTAAATTTTGGGATGTTATGTCACCTGTCCAAGCAGCAGCCATGGAGACTATTTTATGGCTCTTCTCTTTATGTGCCTGTCTCATCTTTCTTCATCTCTGCAAGACAGATTCGCTAGCTTCAACTGCTCCACAGGCAGAAAGCATCATCATTAATTACACTTGGTGTGGAAAGTACTTGGATTCTTTTGGAATGGATTCCCCTTACTTTTACAAAAGTTTGTAGCCAAAATGAAAAATAAATCTATGTTTTGTCTCAGTGTACCCATTATATGATATTGGGCGAGTATAGATTTGAAAGATATAGTAGAAAAGGCAAGTTTTAGCTCTTCTTTAATCATCAACTTGGACAATTTACTTTTCTCTTCATCCTAAATCTGTAAATGAGGGCTTTGAAATATGTTTCTCCTAGCTCCGATAGACTATGTTCACACATTCTTGAATTTTATTTATCTGTATTTAACTTGTCTTTTATTTTTATTTAACTTATTTTTGAATCATATGCTATGTTTTGGTGACATGCTAACATATTGGAGGTATAGCAAGATTGCAAAAATTTTCTGAAGTGGGATTTGAATTGAGGCAGATGGCTGAGTAGAGATACAAATTCACCTGAAATCTTTCAAATTCCACTCCAAACAACTTTAGATTACAGATCAACTCACATTTTGGAGCATGAGAACAAAAACAATTTTGGACTGAAACAAATTTCCAGCTCAAGAAAATGTAGACCGTCAGCCCAAAAGGAGAGGACGGTTGACAGAATATGTCTCTCATACAAGGTGGTGGTCAGCCTTGCAGCATGCTGCAGGCCAGATGTCTACAGCAAGTTTAGTAGCAGGACTTGGAAGCAGCTATATTGATAGGAGCAGTAGCTTTGGGAACTCTCAGGCTCAGAGATGGCAACAGAGTCAGAAAAGCCATTAGAAAGAGATGACGGGACCTTTCACTGACTCCAGGTTCAGAACTCTGTGCACATCCCTTACAGAGCTCTCGGTCACAGTCACAGAGGGAAGAGGGACATTGGCACTTACAGACATAAAGGTTTTAATTACAGTTCTGCTTGAAATAATTGACAACTTTAGCAAAGTTTCAGCATATAAAAGACACCAACATAAATCATTGGCGTTTTGATATATTGCCAACAAAATCCAACAGCAAAAGAAAGAGAAATTACATTTAAAATGATTTTTTAGAGTTATTGGGCTTATTCTAAATAATTAGATTAATAATAGAATAGAACAGAATAAATCAGATTCTAAGTAATAGAGACTATAAAATAATTGGAAGTATACCTACCAAGACAAAACCAGGACTCAAGAAATACAATTGCAAAACACTTTTCACATAAATAGTCATATCTAAACAATTGTAAAATATCAGTTGCTCAGGGCTTATGTAATGAAAAAAAATTGTACTTACATTAATTTACTTATGCAATGTACTACCCAGCAAACTAACAAAAATTTATTTGATAGCACTAGAAAAAAAATAACCGTATTCATCTAGAAGAACAAAAGGTTAAGAATATCAAGAGGGTTGATGAAAAATGCAAAGGATGGTGAACTAGCTATACCATGGCTAAAACTCTATTATAAAGACTCACGTTGGAAAATACTGTCCACATCTATGGAAAGCCATGGAGTCTGAATGTAGATTGAAACATATTATTTTGATTTTTTTTTGTTTTATATTTATTTTCTTCTTTTCTTTTTTTTGAATCTTTTTTCACAATAGGACTAATGTGAAAGTATGTTTAACATAATTATATATGCATAATCTATATGAGATTGTTTGCTGTCTTGGGGAAGTTGGAGGGAAGTGCTAGAGGGAAAAAATGGAACTCAAAAAATCTTACAAAAATGTATATATCTTTATTTATATCTCCACACATAATTGTGAAAAATATTTTTACATGTAATAGGAAAAATACTGTTAAATACGACAACAATAATACATTGTATAACCTAGTATCAGTAGAGCTAGCCCTAGAACACAGGTTCTTTGAATTCTAATGTTCTTTCCACTCCACTCCATCATCTTTTTAAAAACACTTTTGAAAGCACATTAAAAAACTATGATAATAATATTCTGAATTTTATGATTATGGAGTATTTATATATGCAACTATCTCATTTTAAAATTTTCTTAGAGTACAGAAGTATCATAATAATGATCAATTATGAATCTATGTTTCCCATCTATTACCCCCCCAGTGCTTTTTACCACATTCTACTATGACATCAATGTCATTGAATAGCAGAACTGGAGCATCAGAAGAAGTCCTACGATGCCTAGAGAAGATATGATAAGTCAAATTAATCAAAGAGGCTTTATGAAGTAACTATCTTGTCCCAGTCACTAGTCTGGGTGCCAGGAATATTATGAACTGATCTGTTCTCCATGGCCATAGATTGTTAAAGGTATTTTGTGGCTAGCTTAGTAAGTATTATGCAAATGGAAAATGCCATGAGTTTTCATAAGATGATTGTTCTCAGGTGAAAGGTAAGTCTGTTTTGAATCCATTGCCAGCTTTCTAAAATCTTCATCCTTTTCTATTTGTAGTTGTAACTTTGACCATCATTCTTCCTGATGAAAGCCAATCTGGTTTGGACTCCCATTATTTTTTTTGATGCCTGCTCTGCCAGTGATAATCTTGTCTTAAGGGAACAATGTTTTTCTTGTTATATACCAAAAACCAAATTTCTCAGCTCCTGGAAATATCTTGCTATTCTCATCATTCACATTATTATTTTCGTCATGTGGATAATATAAAAGATGGTTTGGGGAAAATACATACAGACTATCTTTCTTCTGAAAATCATAAACTTCCTAGGAGACATTGTATTTGTCACTGCAGTATTTTTAGCAAAGAATAATGAATAACTGATAAAATGAAAGATGGTCATACATAATTGGCAAATGGAGAGCGTTTTGTAGAAATCACTCAAAAGTATTTTGAATTTCATCTCTTGTCATGGTTTATTTAACACTAGCTGAGCCCTTGGAGATTTTCACAAAAGATTGATGATCTTTTAGTGCAATTCCTAAGTGTAATATTATGTCTTAAAGAATTATGGCACTTTCTTTAAGGGTGCTGAGAAAGATATTACCAGGCATCGATAAAAATTCGAGTATTACTAACATCTGCATTTTGTAAATCAAGTAGATGAACCATGTCCCCCACAAACCACCTCAAGGAATTGCACAGTCCCTAAAGACATTGAGCAAAGTATTTGTGTAAGTGTACAATTTGTTATTGAAATGGTAATGAATTTTTGAATAACCTCAAGTGCCTAAAGAATGGAAATGGAATTGAAATCATAAACCAAACTAAGTGGAAGCAAATTTCTGGAAGACTGACCTGTGTGCTTCTGCTGTGTGCTGCCAAAGAATCCTCTTTGGTCCACAAAGTTGTAGATATTAATTCAACTCAATGTACCTCTATATAGTGCTTTGGTGGGCTGAACATTTTTATGCATTTCTCTAAGAAGATAATTAGCTATTAGATGTAGACATAGGTATGAGAAAGAGGAGAAAAGAGTTTCCCAACCCAGACTGTCCCTGCTGGATTGCTGAATCACGGAAATTCTCTAACAGGAAATTCTTTACTTTTTTTCACTCTCAGTGGGTGGGCTTGAAAAATAAGGGGTAAGGGGAAAGCTAGGAGATAGATGTGTAGCAGAAAGAGAAAAAGGGAAAATAGTTTTGTAAAAGTTTTGAGCCATTAACTAGTGTGGCTAAATTAAGAGGATGAGTGGTAAATCTGGTACAGATGTAAGCTAAACTATTAGTGAAAGGCCAAACACAATCACCATAAAGAGTCTGAAATCAATACAAAGAATTAATTTCCTTAAAATTTCTATGCAAGTTCACAGTATTACATATTTAGGGCAGATAGGATTGTAGAGATCACCTAGTATGGGGTTTCTCTCTCTCTCTCTCTCTCTCTCTCTCTCTCTCTCTCTCTCTCTCT
>JAJPUD010000582.1:232318-254362 GCA_023553655.1 Myrmecobius fasciatus
TCTCTCTCTCTCTCTCTCTCTCTCTCTCTCTCTCTCTCTCTCTCTCTGTGTGTGTGTGTGTGTGTGTGTGTGTATTTGATAGACTTGTTAGCAGTCATTTTATGGACAACTTTCAGAATTATGTTTATAAATGCAAAAAATAGAGAATTTTAAAGGAAAATCAATTATATTGAAATAATTATCAAAATATTAAAATCAACGATTTCATGGGACCCATCTTAAGATTTCTTATCTTGTCCAAAGCTCTCCTTTTAGAGAGAAGGAAATAAGCCCAGAGAAGTGAAGTGTTATTTTATTTTATTTTTTTTGGCTTTCAATCCTCCTGCCTCTGTCTTTATTTCAATAATGAATTTTCCTGCTTCTTTCTTCTTACTTGTTTCTTCTTTCCTGCTTTGAATTTTGAGGTACTGGAGTAGCCTCACGGTTCTGGTTTGCTCTACTCCCCATTTGTATTCTCTTCCTTCCTAAGACAGGACACTCTTTTTCTACCTGAATATAGGTCTAATAAGGACATATTATGCCCCAGTCTTGATAATATGTGGCAATAGGTTTTTAAAAATAAGAAAAATTTAAAAATAATAAAGTTCTGCTATAGATTAATCATTTTGATATATTGGGTTAGATCTTAAGGAATATAATTAACAGTGGTTTACACTCAACAAAATTAAGAAGTAAGTGACCTTTATCATCAATATCCCTAACCTCTTCTTCTTTGAAGTACTCTTGCCACCGCATAGCACACCTTCCAAACACCATTCAGGTGACCTAGCATGCTTATGCTTTCTTCCCTTTCCATCAGTCATGTTCCCAGTTCCTTTACTCCCAGAAAGGATTCTGATATTTATCTTATAACTCATTATATATTTTAAGCCTAATCTCACCATGGAATAAGAGGATTTACCATTGATTGCTTAAGGAATTTCAGGCATCACTAAACAGGTGGAGAAGCTTACTGTGATATATTGGGAATTGTTTCTGGAGTGAAGTTCAGTGCAGTTTGGTTCAGTTCAATATCTTTTACCATGTATCATGACCTACAAGAAAAAACTAGAAATATGGGAGTTGCAAAAGAAAGCCAGATATAGCTTTGTCTCCAAGGACTATATTTTTGAGGATAGAAAGGATATAATCACATTGTAACACAAAGTAGACTGTGGTAAGTGCAAAGGAAAGGTCTAGGCAAAAATGGTTAAGCTGTTTGGAGAATGGATTGAGCCTGTAATTGATGGGTGGGAATAAGATTCCCTTTGATTTTAGATCTTGAGTGTTTAACCCTAAATATATATTCATGGTATAATAGTCACCTTGTGACTCATGAAGGTGGAGCATAAGCTCTAGAATTCCCTAAGAAGCTGGGCAAAACAAAAAGAAAACTACAAGAATGGACTCAAACTGAGAAACAGCCTAATTATGTCTTCAAAGTCTTGAAACTCTCTGAGTCTGGTTACCCAGAAGTGTTGACCACTAAGTAATGTAGGTTTAATTTTGTTTTGTTTCATTTTCTTTTCTTTTGTTCCAGGAACTCATGTATGGATGGTTTTATGAGATACTGTAACAAAAGTAACTCATGAAACCATCCATTAAGGTATTGATAAGCCTATTCTATGCATTAAAGGATAGAGTTCCCATATTCATGAAATCATTAATCTTGGGAAATTGTGAAGCATTCACTAGAAGTCTCATCTTCAGATAAATGTGACAAATTATTGCCTTCTGGGTTAAAAATCTTTGAACTCTAATAGGAGGAGGGCATGCATATAAAAGTCAAGAGTCAAATCTGAATAGATAGGATAGAAAAAGGGATATAGGTGGAAAATTAATAAATGTCAAATATGGGACCTTATGACAGCTATTCTGAGTAAAGGAAAGATTTCTATATGCAACATGGCAAGTAAATTAGAAGGGCATATTTAGAGCAAAAGTATTATAAGTTTAAAGCTTTTCTTATAAGTGATAGAATGCCACAGCAGTGTATAGGAAGAAAATAATTGTTTTCTTAACCTTTAAAACAATTGTTTTTTTTTTAGTTTCATGTTTTTTAAATAGATATTTTCATCAAATTTTATATGGAAATATCATTTTGGAGATATTTCTTAAATACAGAATAAAAATAGAAACCATACCAAAACAAGTAAAATGAGTGTATTTGCTATAAGCAGTGGAGGGGACGTCAGTATACATGATTTCTAAAATATCAAAGATTCATTTGCCCATAATTCTATAAGATCCTTCCTCAACTACATCATTTAAAATAAATTTTCAAGAATAAATGATGAAGTGTCAATTTACTAATGCAGATGTTAAGATTCATGACTTCAGAGAAAGAAAAAAGTATGGTCTAGTCATTAGGTAAGGCATCATGGAACGGGGGCTTTTGAAGCATGAGTAGGATACATTTGTTCAGATATTTGGAAATGAAGGAGAACACAGTGAAGATAGGGAGAATGGTATCTGAAAAATGCAAAAGCAGCAATATATCTGGCATTTGCTAGTATTATGGGTAAAATAATTTGGGCTTTGCACAGGATATATCCATGGAAGAAGAGAGACACTGAAATGTAATACTAAGGAAGTTTTCAACATGATATTAATAGTTTCAAAAATGACTTAAGAAACTACTAAATATGTGTTTTTTTACTAAAGTTTCACAGAAAAAAGTAGCCTTGGACTCCCAAAACATAGCTCTATCCTGACTTTGTACCTTGTAACCTCAGACAAATGACTTTCTTTGAGCCTCAGTTTCCTCATTTAAAGCATAATGTGGGTTGAAGTAACTAGTTATAAAGCTCCTTCTTATGGATTCTGAACTATAGGGAATTTAAGGGATTTCTTTTAACTGAATGTGAGAAGAAAGCTGAAGATCTAAAATAAAACAATACCTTTCAAAGGAATAGCAGGCTGATTGAATAGTTCTTTTTGAAACAACTAAAATCTTTCAGGAATAATTGGTGTAAAACTGTTGACTTCTGTGTCTTTATGAAAAAAACTACAATATGTCAAGAATTGGAAGGACCTGAGAAGCCATCTATTCCAACTTTGAACTGGATAATAATCCTCCATATGTAACTGGAATAATTGGTAACAACATCAAGCTCTACTTGAAGATCTCTAGGGAAGAATCAGTGACTTTCTGAACCAGCCCATTTTTCACTTTTCTAATCTGAAGCTTTTCCCCATTCTCCCACCCCCTCACGGTAAACCAAGATTCAATCTTATTCCTTGTTCCTAATTCTACCTTCTGAGCTCAAGTAGAACAAGTCAATCCCCTTTTCTGTATTATAGTGCTTCAGATTCTTAAAGACTGCTATCCTCTCTCTCTGTCTCATAGGTTTTCTCTTCAATGGGCTGAAATCCTCTGTTCCTTTCAGTGATCATAATGAGCTCTGAACTTCATCATCCTGAGTCCTGTTCTCTCAGGTAAGTTGGTCCAGAGTTAGGCTGTTTATATCACCCCTCAGGGTGCTGTTTCATTAATTCTTTCAGCTTCTCAGTTAAGAGGTAATGAATACTTGTTTTTAACTGTTGAAATTTCCTCTACATGTAAGACACTACAGTGCCTTTGCTACTCTCCTTGAAGTTTTGGGAATTCAACTTAACCTTGGCTCCCCATACAGATACTACTAAAAAGCCTAATGACATCCATGGGGGATGATGGGTAGATACCAGTGGGAAAGGGGAAGTGCAAAATTCTCCAGATGCTTGAAAATTACAAAGTCTTTCTCCCAGCCAAGAGCGCAAAGAAGGAATCTGGCCAAGGCTAAAAGCCAAGCCTCTCCTTCCACCCACCCCTATGGGTACATTTATGCAACCTTTCCTCAAACTTGTACTAGAAAACATGACTTACTATCTTCCTAGAGATCAGCCCTGTTTCAGGGTAACCAACCCTAAGAATCTATGGTAATTTTCTATAGTATGGACAACTTTGCAGGACCTATTTAATCATGTTTCTTGTGCAATATATTCTTAAAGCAAAAGCCTTTTGGAAAATCGTCTAAAAACCTATGATTGACTGAGGAATGTCCTCACCTAGTTAAGGTGTCAAGGCTAACATAAGTTTGGGTGTGGAGCGCAGTGATTTCAAATGGACTTTTTGATTTTTATGGCACACAAAAAGCTGCCAGTTTGTTTTGGCCACCTTAGTGTCCTTCCTTTGAGTACACTCCAGATTGTTAAAAACCTCCTTCTTGAAATACGATTCCTGAAGGGAACATATTACACCACGTATCATCTGACCACAGCAAGATACTGTTTTTTTTTTTTCTTTTTTTTTTGGATAACATGTCTTTTCATGTTGCTCCAGACTGTGTTAAAATGATTATTGCTCTGATCTCTAGGGAAACCCCTTAAATGACAACAAAAACCTCGATTGACAACTCACATTGTGCCCCCATCTAAGTCCCTTAATCATTTGAAACTAGCATGTCAGCAACATACTAAGGATACGCATTGCTGCTTCCCCTATTTGACAGAAGAGGAATAGTAGAAATGAACAGATTTCATTAGCGCTATCACAAGGGGAGAAACACAATCACCATTTGATAACATGGCTAAAATCAGGTTGAACTTGACAGAAATTCCTCCTGGACTTTCTGGTTTAGAACTTGGAGTCAGAAGATGTGACCGGGTTTTGGTTTTTGTGCATTTTCAGCAGCCATTAGAAACATTCATGTCTCCCTCTTCTCATTCCTGGACCATGACAATTTTTTATTATTGTCTTTAAAAAAATTAAAAGTTCAAAAGTAATATCCCAAGATTTTGATTTGGAAATGTTGGAGATGCTTTAATAGAAATATTACCTGACCATTAATTTAATATTTGAAAAGGAGATATTAACCCAAACACATACTTCTGACAATTTTATGCTACTTCCTAACAGAACTGGCTAGCTGGGATGAGTTTATGTCTCTGCTGTCCCATAAGGATGCCCCTCCAGAGATGCTAAGAATCATTGATTGAATGCAGCAGGAGGTAATTTGGGGAAAATTCTTTCTACTTAGAGTCTTAGAGTATTCTTTACAAACCACTGAAAGAAGTTCAAGTAATTTAATCTTGATGTCCAAAAATATCAATATCATTCCTTTTGATCTGATCTGATCTACCAGTGGCTAAGGAACCATTCTAAATAAGCCAACCATTAAAAAAAACACAAAAGGAGAAAAGTTCTTACATTGCATATAATGAAATTTGAAGTTTATATGTAGTTTACTTACTGAAGCAGTAGTATGTTTCCCTTCAAATTTCCTTCCTAAATAACTTAAACTCCAATCCTTATTCCAGTAGTTGCTGCTTAATTTTGAAGGTATAAAAGCAAACTATTGTCATTTGATGTGTCGTGTCTTCAGAATAAAGACTAGGGAGTGACAAGAATGCTAATAGTAGTACCAAGAGGCCTCAGTGCAAATCATTGCTGTGCAATATTTACTATAAAAAGGGTATTTCTGGATAGAATCACAAGACAAAGTAGGCAATAACTATAGCAATTTAGTCTTTGATAAACCCAAAGACCCCAGCTTTTGGGATAAGTACTCACTATTTGACAAAAACTGCTGGGAAAATTGGAAACTAGTGTGGAAGAAATTAGGGCTTGACCCACATCTAACACCACATACCAAGATGAGATCTAAATGACTTCATGATCTGGATATAAAGAGTGATAGTATAAGTAAATTAGAGGAATGTAATATAGTTTACCTCTCAGACCTAAGGAGATGGAATAAATTTATGTCCAAAGAAGAACTGGAACTCTTAATTGAAAACCAGATAGATAACTTTGGCTATATTAAGTTAAAAAGTTTTTGTACAAACAAAACCAATGCAGTCAAGATTAGGAGGGAAGCAATAAATTGGGAAATCATCTTTACATTTAAGCGTTCTGATAAAGGTCTCATCTCTAACATATATAGAGAATTGTCTCATATTTATAAAAATTCAAGCCATTCTCCAATCGATAAATGGTCAAAAGATATGAACAGACAATTTTCAGAGGATGAAATTAAAACTATTTATAGTCATATGAAAAGGTGCTCCAAATCACTATTGATCAGAGAAATGCAAATCAAAACAACCCTGAGGTACCACTACATACCTGTCAGATTGCCTAAAATGACAGGAAAAGTTAATGATGAATGTTGGAGGGGATGTGGGAGGACTGGGACACTGATGCATTGTTGGTGGAGCTGTGAACGGATACAGCCATTCTGGAGAGCAATTTGGAACTATGCTCAAAAAGTTATCAAACCGTGCATACCCTTTGACCCAGCAGCATTTCTATTAGGTCTATATCCCAAAGAAATCATAAAGGAAGGAAAGGGCCCCACATGTGCAAGAATGTTTGTGGCAGCCCTTTTTGTATTGGCTAGAAACTGGAAATTGAATAGATGCCCTTCAATTGGAGAATGGATGAATAAATTATGGTATATGAATATTATGGACTGTTATTATTCTGTAAGAAACGACCAGCAGGATGATTTCAGAGAGGCCTGGAGAGACTTGCATGAACTGATGCTCAGTGAAACGAGCAGAACCAGGAGATCATTATACACGGCAACAACAAGACTATATGATGATCAATTCTGATGGACATCGCGCCCTTCAACAATGAAATGTTTCAAACTACTTCCAATTGTTCACTGAAGAAAAGCCATATACACCCAGAGAGAGGGATGTGAAATGTGGACCACAACATAACATTCTCATACTCTTGATTAATGTTTGCTTACATTGTGTTTCCTTTATCTGATATGTCCTTTGTGTAGATACAATTTTTCTTGCACAACAATGATAAGTTTGGAAATATGTATACATATATTCGATTTGCCAATATTTTAACATAATTAACATTTAGTGGATATCCTGCCATCTAGGGGAGGGGTGGGGAGTTGGGGGGAAAAATTTGTAACAGAAAGCTATGTAAGGGTTAATGTTGAAGAATTACCCACCATATGTTATACAAATTAAATTAAAAAAAAAAACAAAAAGAAAAAAGGGTATTTCCTCCCCTTAAAGTATCTGAGGTCCTACTTCAGCCTTATTCTTCGGGAGGAAACCCAATCATATACAGTGGATTATGTTCACTTCTGGTTTTACAAAAGAAATTCCTATACTATGAAGTATCCAGAGAAAGAAACCAGGATGCTTAAGGGCATTGACTCCATTTCATATAAAGATTAGATGAGGGAACTGTTTGTCTTTAGCCTTGAGGAGAGAAGACACCAAGGGCAGATAATATGTCTTCAACCACTTAAAAAGACTGTAATGTGGAAGAGGGATTAGACTGATTCTATTTGGCCCCAGAGGAAGAACTAGGAGCTCCTGCTCCTATGTTGACATTTCAAATAGGCAATAACTTTTGCTGTGTAGAAAGGAAACTTTCTGGCAATTAGAGTAGTCCAAAAGTTGAATGCTTCATATGTATTTCAGTGCTCACAAGAAGATGAATAACCAGTTGAATGTATTCTTTTTAGCCACTTGGATAAACTATTCTTTGAGATTCCCTTCTAAATCTTAAATTAGGTTGTTTTTGAAATGATTATAATTATATTTTACTACTTATCTTAGAGCATTATTGTGGTAAAAGTATTTTGGCAATATTAAATCAGAAATGTGACATACATTATTGTTATTATTATGTGTATTATGGAGTTCTTTTAATTCCATGGAAAAAGAAAAACCTCTTATTGATTCCCATCAGCAACAAAATTAGATTCCATGAATATCATCATTATCTTGCATAATTGGGTGGGAGGGGCAAATAATCTCTCTGGTACTATCTTGTCAAGAACATTGGACAGGGACTTCCTGATCAGCACTGGTTGGATGAGATAGTTCCAGAGGGATTATACACTTATGTCAGCCACTGTTTGAAGACTTTCACAGATGTTAAAGAGAGAAGAAATCACACTTAGTATAACTACCTAATTTTACAAATCACGAAACTGAAGATTATCTGGCTTAAGTTCCTTGAACACGTTCCATAATTACTAAGTGGCAGAGCCAGGAGTTCAAACTAAATCTTCTAACTCCAAGTCCATTATCATTTCCATAAATGATACAGTATGGCCATTCCATAGGGGAGAGATTTGAACATTTGGCCGCATTCTGAATCTCAAGTGGAAAAAAAAAGTGAAAATGTATCTAGTAGTTATTTGCTCCATAAAACTAATATGGATTTGTGAACTTATTGTTATAATCATTCTCTCCAAAGATACAGATCACAAAATTCCCAGGTCTGCACATCCCAACTGGTTTTTAGTTTGGTCTTCACACATGAAGCTCCATCTCACTACTCTACGCCTTTGTCTTCTCACATTGCTGAAGTGTCCTTTTTCTTTTAAGGGAAGCTTAAGCATTATGTCCTTATTAAAGTCTTTGCTGATAACTATCCCATGCCAGTTCTTTTCCTCCCAAATTGATTTATATATATCTGAATTTATTAATGTTAATTTTGTGCTTTATATTTAAATATGTACTTATTGTTTTCTCACTTCAATGTAAGTTCCTTGTGTGTAGGGACTGTTTCTTTTATTATTGGTATTTATATTTCTAGTGGCTAGCACAGTACCTGACAAATAGTGATTTAAATACTTATTGTACTTCAGTTCAATTAAGTACTGATGGTAGTTTAAATACTTATTGACTGATCTATGTGGGTATCCCCTTTAATATGCAGATCACAGCACAACTCTGCTTGCCCATCTTTTTCAACTCATCATTTTTCTCCCATAAAACCCAAGAGGTTTCAACTAACGTTCTAAAAGTCTTCCTTACTTCTCTTGACTGTTTTGGATATCAGTATAAAACATGAGCTATTGGTTATCTCTTCCTCAAGCTTTTATATCGATTATCTTCTTTTCCCCTCATATATTTCCTTAATGATTTCTCTTGTTCCTTTTTCTTCAAAATCCCTATTTGTAATGTACTGCACTCTACTCACATGTACTATGTGTTTTTTTCATTACACTCTGGTTTTAAATGTAACTAGGTTCAAATGTTGCTCTACTCATACAAAAATACTGGGAAAATATTGGTACTCAAATGTAAACCTTTATCTCTTGATAATATTCAGGTAGTGAGAAGTTAAGTGATTTGCCCATGATTATAAATTAGTTTAAACAAGTTTTATATCTGGGTCTTCCCAAAACAAAATTTATTATATTTTATACTAAACCCATCCCTCTTCACAAATTGAAAAATGGAAAAAAAAATTACTGTGTTTCAGACAATGTCCAATATCCTGAACATACAAAAATAAAAAAGAATGACAGTCTTTGAAAGACTATATATAAATGAAAAGTAGAAATGGAAAATAGCATTAGGAACTCAAGGCTATAACTTGGAAATGACCTGAAAGCTACATGGACATTTTGAAATATAGCAAAATAAGGCAAATTTTTATTAATGAGATTATAGGGTGCAAGGGTTCAGAATCAAAGAATTGACATCATGAATTGAACATGGGCAGTAGGTGGCATGGTGAGCCTGAGTCCAAGCAATTTATTAAACAACTTTTTAGGTCTCAGATTTGGATATCCTAGTTCCAGTGGAAGGAGGAAGAGAATCAAGTTAATATTATATGGGCTTGAGATGATTAGGGAGTGTCATGGTAGGCCTGCAATGATGCAAGGTAAAGTAAAAGATCACCAAATAGAGCCCAAAAGTCTAGAAAGGAAAGTCCCAAATTTTGGTGAGAAAAGTAGGAAGAGGAGGAGGAAGAAGAGAAAGAGAAGAAGAATGAGGAGGAGGTGTGGAGAAAAAAGAGAAGTAGAAAGAAGAAGAGGAAGAAGAAAAAAAAAAGGAAACAATATGATTGATCCCTCCAGTCATCAAAGTTTACACCCTCGGAGTCATTTATTTGCTTCATTCTCCTTAAATAATTGCTCACCAGATCATTTCAATTCTACTATCACAATATCTTTCTTTTCCCACCATTTTGGTTCAGTTCCTCATGGCCTCCTGCCCAGCCCTTTGTAGTAGTCTTCTAACTGATTTCCTTGTCTTCACTAGGACATTCTATCTCCAGTGTCCTTGCTTTTGCAGAATTTGTCCCAATGATTTAAATGTATTCCTTTCCTTCCCTTTTCTTTTAGAATTCCTGGCCTAACAACAATGACAAGTTTGGAAATATGTATACATATATTCGATTTGCCAATATTTTAACATAATTAACATGTAGTGGATATCCTGCCATCTAGGGGAGGGGTGGGGAGTTGGGGGAAAAATTTGTAACGGAAAGCTATGTAAGGGTTATTGTTGAAGAATTACCCACACATATGTTATGCAAATAAAATAAAAAAAATAAAAATTAAAAAAAAAATCCACCTCAAAAAAAAAAAAGAATTCCTGGCCTAAATAAACATTCATCTCATATTCTACTTTCTGAGGTCTTAACTCACCCAAAATCCTTTCTTGAACCTCCTCATTCCTCAATTAAAAATACATGAAAAGTAAATAATAATAACTCCTTATAGGTATACATTTTACTTACATTGATGAAATGTGAGCTGTTCATTTTTTATTCCTAGAAACAAACACATTGTCTATCCCAGAGTAGGCAGTTAATAAATGTTGATTGATGGATTGCTGCTTAAGAGTTGTCTTTTTGTTTGCTACGTTTAGCTCTCACAAATCTAAAATCAATTGCTTACAGATCAGAAATACAAATTTCTGAGCCAATGGTCTATCTGACCATATGATATTTATGGAAAGGAAGGCTTATGCAGATGGAAAGGGACAAATCTAGGAGTTAACAGCTAGCTCTTGAGAGTATGTAGAGGAGATGGAAGAAGCCATAATTTATGACTCTCCGTTTTTTCATCTAAATAATGAGAGGGTTTGACTAGTTTATCTGACCTTTTCTATTTCAAGTAGCTTAATATTCTGTATCATTTCCTGTCTCTTCACTTAAATGTCATTACTATTTTCAAATGTATTTTATTTGAGTAAATGTTCCTTATTACATTTTAAAAACTTTTTAACATTCACTTTTTAAAATTTAAGTTTCAAATTCTCTCCATTCCTTTTGCTCTCCCCGTCCCTTGGCAACAAGAGCAGTATGATATTCATTACATGCAAAATCATGTGAAACATGTTTCCATGTTAGCCATGTTTACAAAAGAAGGCAAGCATAAAAACCAACAAACATAAAGGGAGTGAAAAAACGTATATGCCATTCTTCACTCAAAGATACATTGCTCTCTTTTTGGAAGAGTATAGCATTTTTTTATCACGAGTCCTCTGGAATTATATTGGACAACTGCATTGCTAAGAACAACTATTTCATACTTGATTATCATTATAATATTGCTGTCATCATGTAAAATGTTTTCCTCGTTCTGCTTACTTCAATTTGTTTTGGTTCTTAAAGCCTTCCCAGGTTTTTATGTTTGTTTTGTTTTGTTTTGTTTTGTTTTTGAAAACATTCTCCCTTTTCATTTCTGATATGACAATAGAATTCCAGGATAATAATGTATCACAACTTATTTAGCCATTTCCTAATTGGTGGACATCCCCTCAATTTTTAATTCTTTTAATTTGCATTTCTTTAATCCATAGTGATTTAAAGCATTTTAATGTGATAATTATTAGATTTGATTTATAGCCTGTTTATATCTTTTGAATATGTATAATTGACTCATTGGGCAATGCCTCTTATTTTGATAAATTTGACTCAGTTTCAATGTCTGTGAAAAAAAAAGGTTTTTTTTTATTAGAGAAATTTGATATTAGCACTCATTCCCAGTTTCCTACTTTCTTTCTTTTAATTAGTTTTTTTTTTTTTTTGCTTTTGTTTTGGCTGAAATAATGATTACTAACCCTACCTTAAAAACAAACAAACAAACAAAAACCTTTTGTTTGTTTTGTTTGTAATCCAAGTTCTTTTTGCCTTTCAGCATATCTGATTCCAGCCCCTTCGATCCTTTAATGTGGAAGCTGACAGATCTTGTGTAATTCTAATTACAGTTCCTCGGTATTTGAACTGTTTCTTTCTAGCTGCTTGTAATATCCTTTCCTTGCTGCGATAGTCCTGAAATTTGGCCACGATATTCCTTGGGGTATTAATTTTGGGGTCTTTTTCAGGAGGTGATCGGTGAATTCTTTCAATGCCAATTTTGCCTTCTGATTCTAAAACATCAGGGCAATTCTCTTTCATGATTTCCTGGAAGATAGCATCAAGGTTCTTTTGTTCATTGTTGCTTTCAGGGAGTCCGATAATCCTTAGATTGTGTCTCCTGGATCTGTTTTCCAAGTCAGTTGTTTTTCCTAGGAGATATTTCATATTTTCTTCTATTTTTTCATTTTTTTTGTTTTTGTTTGACTGATTCTTGAAGTCTTATTGAGTCATTCATTTCAATTTGTTCATTTTTAATTTTTAAGGTATTATTTCCTTCAGTTATCTTTTTTAGCTCCTTTTGTAACTGGCCAATTGAATTTTTTTGGTTCATTGCATTTTTTTTCCATTTTGTCAGTTTTATTTTTCAGTGAATTGTTGTCTTTTTCCAATTCACCGATTTTGTTTTTCAGTGAATTGTTGAATTTTCCAATTCACCATTTTTATTTTCCAGTGAATTGGTGATTTTTTTCCAATTCACCAATTTTATTTTTCAGTGAATTTTTTTCTTTTTCCAATTCACCAATTTTGTTTTTCAGTGAATTGTTTTCTTTTTCCAATTCACCAGTCCTGTTTTCCAGTTTTTGACATTTCTGTTGCCCTGATCTCAATTTATTTCCCCATTCTTCTAGCTCTCTTTTGAGATTCTTAATGCAATCTTCCAGGTAAGCCTTCTGAGAGGGAGACCAGCTTAAGTCTGCTTTTGTGGCTTCATCTGGGATTGTTTTCAGAATCTCAGGATCTGGGGACTGCTCTACTTTTTCTCCACAGAAGCTGTCTATGGTGAGAGCTCTCTTCTGCTTCTTACTCATGATTTTGAGCTGAGGTATCAGTCACCAGCAGGGGATTCTACTGCAGTTTCAATTTGCCCTGCGGCAGTTTGCCGAGTTGACTTCCTGTCTGAGGCTGGGCAGCTAAATCCGCACTAGGACCACATTTTCTGCTGCTCTCAATCCTCCCTTTACCAAAGGCAGATCTGCCAAAGCACCTGCCCGCAAGCAGAGCAAAGTGGGCCAGGCATCTCCCAGGGGCTTCCTGGGTGCCTAAAACCCTGCTCTGTCCAACTTCCGCCCCTGGTGTCTGATCTCGGCCAGCGGCCCATCCCCTAAGGCTAACCTTCTCCAGAGTTTTTTCAAAGTAGATTGTTGATAGAAGTGCGTTGTAGTCCAAGTGTTTGGTGGAGCCCTCACTCCAAAACCAGTTTGGAGGCTCAATTTGTCTGGGTCTGAGGGAAGGTCTCAGGAGCTCACAGAGAACGCTGTCTGCAGTTTGCCATCTTGGCTTGGCTCCCCAAAATTATCTATTTTGTGATTCCAGTTCCACACACCAGAGAGGTAAACTATCATTTGTTCTTCTATTAGTTTATAATATCATTCTTTATGTCTACATCATGAACCCATTTCAACATTATCTTGGTATACGGCGTTAGGTGTGGGTCAATGCCTAGTTTCCTCTGTACTAGTTCACAATTTTCCCAGCAGTTTTTGTCATATAGTGAGTTCTTATCCCAGAAGCCGGGCCCTTTGGTTTTGTCAAACACTAGACTACTATAGTCATTGATTATTTTGTCATGTGATCCTAACCTATTCCACTGATCAAATAGTTGTTTCTTAGCCAGTATCAAATGGTTTTGATGACCACTGCTTTATAATATAGTTTTAGATCTGGTACCTTCATTTGCTTGTTAGTTTTTTTTTCATTAATTCCCTTGAAATTCTTGACCTTTTGTTCTTCCAGATGAATTTTGTTGTTATTTTTTAGGTCAGTAAAATAATTTCTTGGGAGTTTGATTGGTATAACACTAAATAAATAAATTAGCTTAGGTAATAATTCATTTTTATTATATTCGCTCGACCTAACCTAGAGCACTTGGTGGTTTTTTTCAATTGTTTAGATCTGACTTTGTGTAGAAAGTGTTTTGCAGTTGGTTACATATAGTTCCTGACTTTCCCTTGGCAGGTAGATTACCAAATATTTTATACTATTGACAGTTATTTTAAATGGAATTTCTCTTTGTATTTCTAGCTATTGAATTTTGCTAGTGATGTATAAAATCCTGATGACTTATGTGGATTTATTTTGTATCCTGCAACTTTGCTAAAGTTGTGGGCTATTTCTAATTGTTTTTTAGTTGATTCTCTTGGGTTCTCTAAGTATACCATCACATCATCTGCAAAGAGTGATAATTTGGTTTCCTCATTACCTACTCCATTTCCTTTAATCTCTTTTTTCTTTTCTTATTGCCAAAGCCAGCATTTCTAATACAATATTGAATAGTAATGGTGATAGTAGGCAACCTTGTTTCACCCCTAATCTTATTGGGTATGGTTCCAGTTTATCACCCTCATACATGATGCTAACTGATGGTTTTAAATAGATGCTACTGATTATTTTAAGGAAAAATCCCTTTATTCTTATATTCTCTAGTGTTTTAATAGGAATGGATGTTGGATTTTATCAATTGTCAAGCCCTGATCTTACAATCTTAGGTTTGGACATGAAATGGACCAAAGTTATGTTCTAATTCAATCAAATCTGAGATCCAGTGAGAAACAATTTGCCTAAAGTCACATAGCAATAAATAGAAGAACCAGGATTATTCAATTTATCTAACCTTAAACCCACTCCTCATTTTACTTTATCATGTGATCTCATAGGCTTGGAAGGGATCTTCAAGGTCATGTATCCCAGCCCAATACTATCTTTTATAGAAAAAAAAAAACTGAGGAACACAAAAGTAACTTGTTTGGTTCATTTTCACACATCAAGTTATGGTTGATTTATGACAGAAACCCAGATTTGCTGACTCCTAGCCTAAATCTTCTTTTTGTACATTACTTTATATTACTGTGGTTAGAAATATACATAGCATTCAGTGCAAATCCAGAAAGAACTATACTATATTTGATGGAGAGTTGTGGATAAAGAATTATTTCTATTCGTTGATTGTATCTCTCAGATTTCTCATCACTGTTAAGAAAATTATAGCAAGACTGTGCCATGAGAGGTACATTCATTTCTCTATTACCAGCTTTACTGATTTATCTACTCTGGTAGCAGAATTTTATATTTGGATCATAAGCCTTGATTTATAATCTGGGCACATCCAGCAATATTGATTTACTTTCACATTTATGATGCATTACCTTTCTCAATGTTACAGTTGTCTATAAACAACAAAAAGTTTATTTTTTTTCAAATGAGCTTTCATGTTTGAGAAAAGGGACATATTATCTTGCACTGAGGCCTCAATTCATTGATACTCTTAAGTATATCTTAAACTGAGGAAATTCCCCTTTATTCTACACTGACACTACATACACATTGAAGTAAATGGATGGTTCAATATAATACACTATTATTATAAGAAGAAAAATGCAATAACTAACAAAAAGTCTTTTCCTGATCTTAGCAACTAAAATTGTTTAGATTTATTCATCTCTCTATATTTTATACCTTTTCTCTTCCCCATCTCAGTGAAATATAACCTTTCTGAGATTAAAGGATAATCAATTGTGTTGTGTTTGTATCTTGATTGACTAGCAGAGCAATTTGTACACTGTGGGTTTTTCAATATATTTACTGAATTAAATTGGATTGAATCACATCTTACACAAGAATTATGGGCAGCATATTTCAATTCGATATGAGATAAAACATAGAAAGATATATGGACTATTTTCCCCCATTCTTATATATGCCCTTTGAAGGCAAGCATTTTCTTTCTGTTTGTATTTCCAAGGTTTGGCAATATCCTAGGTAGAATAAAAAGCAAGTGCCTGTTAACAAAATAATTTTCTGATAGCTGAACAGTTTGTCCAACAACAAAATGAGCTGCCTTGAAATTGGCAGTTTCTGAAAATCAAGTTCATATAAAGAACAATGAAATGATACTCTTTGTAGTGAGAAAATCCTAAAATTTCCTAGTATGTGATCTTGGCTAATTGATTTAAATGCAGGGTTTATTCTTTCATAAAATAAACTTATTATAAAATCTCAGATTCATTCCATCTACATATGTGTAATCATATGGATTTGAGAGCTGAATACATTTAGTCAAAGTTATGAAAAGACATGCATTAAGAAGTCAGCATAGTCAGCCATGAATTAATAAATAATTGGCCTCTCCCCAAATATTCACAGATGATGAATTCAATCCTATTAAACTAATTATTTAAGGAACAAAGCAGTTCATGAACTTGGCCAAATCAGTTAATCTTTCTAAATTCAAAATCTTTAGTTTATAAATAAAAAATCTCTTCCCTTTACTCTTACAATTTCTTGAGTACACAATCATAAATTTATTCTTCTGTAGATGGAATGGGCAATAAAAAGAGAGAATTGGTACTCTCTTATTCTGTCCAATAATAAATTTTAAAGTAGAATTCATAGAAAAAATTTGGGATGGTGACATCTTAAAATTTATGACATGTAAGAAATATGCTGGACATAATACATATACTCCTTTAATTTCAGCAAGGAAGATTTCAAAGGGTTCAAAGAAAGACTGAGAGTGGTTTAATGACTAAGGGAAAATAGTATGAGGAACATAGAAATTTCAAGAATAAATTTCTGAAGGTGAGAATTAGACATGCTTTCTGTAAGTATAAAAAGGAGAGATGAAAAGGATATATGATAATACTCAGTGAACTCATCAACAAATTAGATTGCTAAAAATACATATTGAGGATGAGCATGAAGTCAGTAAGGAAAGATGTATACAAAAGAATGATGTCTGTAAAAATGGTATTATGAGCCCTAAATATTACAATTATCTCAGGTCATCAATGTAAACAAGGGAATTTGAAGAAAAAAAAACTTCTTTTGTAACATTGGACTAAGGTGCCAGATCAAAGAAAGGATATGTAGAAGAGCAAACTCTATTCAAATAAAATAAACAATAGAAAATAATTGAGTTTGCAGGCTGAAGAACACAGTGGGTTTAACTTTGGTTACTGGAAAAATAGAGAATATGCTATTGAAGAGATATTTCATGGACATCTAGAATGGTAACCAGGATGTTTTCATTAATTGATCACAAAGGACCATTTTTATTTGCTTTATTTGAACAGATTTATTAGACTGATTATAGTTATGCTATGCACATAATTTATCCAGATAACCATTTAATATAGTTAATTACTCTATCTTTGTGAACAAGATGTAGAGATTTAGGCTAGATGATGGATTAAACTGGCATATTCAGAACTGATTAAATGATTACCCATGGGGCAGGAATTAATGAGTCAATATCACCTTGGAGGGAAATCTGTCAGGGACTGTCCTAGGAATAAGGGATACCTTTGGTCCTGTATTGTTAAGTGTGCATAACTTATATTAACTCTCAGATATACATTTATCATTTTTAGATGATAGCACAAATATAATTGCATGAAAGAGCCAAGATCATTTAGTATCTTATCATGGCTGATTTGAATCAAAGGGATATAAGAAGGATAAATATAAACTCCCACACATAGGTTCAAGAATTGATTCCATAAGTAAAAGATTGGTGAGATACAGTGGCAATTCATGTGAAAAATGATCTAGGGATTTTATTGGACAACAAGATTAATAAAATGCAACCTATTACTCAAATAAGCTAATACTATTCTAGACTGCATTACAAGCAACATGACTTTCTGAAAACAGGATAGTACAGTTCTAGACCACCTAGGTCAGTCTGCATGTAATATACTGGGTTCAGTTATAAGTACTATATTTTAGGACAGTCATTGACTAACTGGAAATTAGACAAAAATGTTTATAATAGTTTTTATAAAATCTATCAGTTCTAAAATTGTTTAAGCTTTTCTTAAAACCCTAGGAAATAGTGTAAATATTACCATTTCTTTTCACAAATTTGGAAACTGTAACTTAGATATCTTAAGGGACTTGTCCATGAGGCACACTGCTAAAATGTGCTAGAATCAGTATTCAATTCTATTTCTTACTGATACTACTAGATTATTTTTAAAGATTCTCCACTTCTATCAAAACGTGAAGAAAAGTGCTATGAGGTAAGGAAGGCAATAACCTTCTTTAAAAGAAAAGGAGAGAGACAGAAAGACAAGCAAAAAGAGACAGACACTGACAGAGAAAGAGTCATTTGCAGCCATTTGACCTGGACATAGATAGGCCTTTTGGAGGGGAGATGTTAAAGTGTCTAGGAAGATCTTCACTGTGGTGAAGAAATGTGGCATTGAACTCTATTCTTCCTCAGTGAATTTACCTGACAGGCTCTTTTTAACTGTCCTTATTTTTGCAAATCTCTGGTAATGGCTTATCTAGCTGGCCATGCTGTGAGCTTCCTGAAATCTTGGATAGATTAAAAAAAAAAACTTTTCAAAGAATGGGCCTTATTGAAGCTGACAGAAGTGATTGTCCCTGACAACCCTTTGTAAGCTTTTCACTGTTGCCTCTGGTGACAGAGAACATTATACTATTCTATTTATAGTTAATGAAATCCTGATGTTTGCAGACAGGGGACACTTCCTATTCATTTTGGTATCTTAGTTGTGCTTAAAATATATGTCAGTCTTTCAAAAATACCCACTGAGTCAGAGCAATTGCAATGTGGTAGAGAGCTTAGGACAGTGAACTTGATAGCAGAAACATGTCAATGAAAATCCCATTTCAGATACTTAGTACTTGTGACTTTCTAAATAAATAACCTAACTATGCCTTATTTTCCTCATCTATAAAATGAAAGAGTTGGATTTGATGCTGTTTCTTCCTGCTCTAAATCCATTGCTTCTTCTGTATGATCCTAGTCAAACATCTTCATTGCCTTGTAGCCAAAGCAGTGGTGAGGGTCTCTGAATAGAGCTAGAAAGATGTAAGGTCATCACCGAGTTTATGTACTTGAAGCTTTATTTTTTAGTTTGGATGACTAGAACTTACATTCTAAAGATATAACCTTCAGAAAATCAGTCATCACATCCCAATGAGGAAAAGTCAGACTGCTGTGAAAGTACATGACTGTGATAAATGTTTATTGAATTGAATTAGAGTGGAATTGTACTGAAATACATTAAAAAAAGATCTACAGAATTCTAGAATCAACCTAGAAATGGTGTTAGCAATTGGCTTTTGGAGAAAAAAGGAAAAGAAAATTTTAATATTTCACCTATATACTTCCAGTAGTCTCTGAGATGTGGCCCTTCACATTGGAAATTGGGAGAAACAGTAATATAACTTTTGAAAAAAAAGAGCAATCATCACAGTTGGATTCTGGGCTTTTTCATTCCATAAATATGAAGAATCTGCTCTTTTCAATGTTCCCGTTACAAATCAGTTTCATGACTCAGAGTAATTTTTTTTTAATTTAATTCAATAGTGTTAATTAATCCTCTCATATTTTCTCATCACTGACTAGCACTCAGTACAACTCAAATTTCTCAGAATCACAGAATGTCAGACTTGGAAGAAACTACATGGCTATCTACTTCAACTTATGTTTCAAAATTGATTGCTCCTAAAATACCCGCCTTGAATGGGCATCCAAATATAACTTGTATATTTTATGTTATGAGTAGTTCACTACCTCTTAAAACTGCCACTAAAATTGCTAGGAAGCTTTTCCTTATGCAGAGCTCAAGGTAGCCTATTCCAGACCTTGTTGCAGCAGGATCACATTACTTCATCCTAGTTACTGCAGAAGAGAAACTTGAACTAGCCATTAATTAATAGATAGGCCTTGGCCAAAGTAAATTAGGAGGGAGAGTACAGGTAAGTAAGAATACAGATAGAAAGGGAATATATATATATATATATATATATATATATATGTGTGTATATGTGTATATATCATATATATATATATAATATGTTCTGTGACTTCCAAGGAAAGCAGTCTGATTTGAGGAGGAATATGGTAGAAAACAGAATGACAAAAATAGAAGTATACTGTAGATGGCATAAACTAACCAAGTAGCATTCAACCTTATTCTGTAGGCAATATGGAGTCATTGAGAGTTTTTGAGTGGTGACAATCATTTATAGTCTATACTTCATAAATACTAGGCCAATACATTGATCTAGAGATGTGATGCGTATAATGATAGACAAATACAGTCACAAAGAAGCATATTGAGTAGACTGCCACCATATTTCATTGGCAGGAGGATCAACTTATGCAATTGTAGCAGAGAACATATTCATGTAATATTTTATAGTTATAAACTGCTTTACACTCATTGTCTAACTTGATCAAAATAGCTTTTTTATGCTGGTATTGAACTTACCATTTCCATTTAACAAAAAGCAACAACAACTTGACTCAATTTTGCCAAAGAATACATATAAAGTGGCAAACCTGTGTAATAATCCCTAGCCTTGTGCCTCAAATTTTCATGTTTTTAAAACTATTAAATGCTGCCAAATCAGGGGTTTTATTTTAATGTTGATGCTAATGAGTGTCTACAATGACTCTAATATAAATGTAGGAAGGGAACTTAGTGGTAATCTTGCTCAAAATTTCCCAACCTGGGAAATTATCTCCTGGGTTTTTATGCTGTCCTCTTTAGTCTCAGCAGGCCTGTGATTATAGAAGAGGAGAATGAGGGATTAGAGGATTACAAAGAATAGTCATTTTTAAGTCGATCAGTTTTAAGAAGTAATGATTTTTTAGCAAAATGTTTAGGCCATTGGTTAAAAGAAATATAGTGAAGCAAGAGTGGGAAAATGCCCAAAGTTGCAAAAGTTAATCAATATTTTGTCATTGCTACAAATCAATAAATATTGCAAATATTTCCATGCAGATTTATGGATTAAGAGGGATATAAAAATCTAAATGTTGGAAGTCGCATTTCAAATGACACAGAATTACTTCTGATTTTTCCAGATTTGTCATTATTTCTGATTTGTATTATTAGACATCGCATTTTTGTTATACTTCCCTTTTATCTTAAAAATGTATGTTTTATAATAGAATAAATAGGAGAAATTCAATTCACAAGAATAATTATAGAAAGTAAAAAGGACCCATAAGTGTTTATAGCAGTTTTTTTTTTTTTTTTTTTTTTTTGCAATGGCAAGGCATTTGAAATTGAGGGGATGCCCATCAAGTGGAGAATGGCTGAATAAATTGAGCTATCTGATTGTAATTGAATACTATTGTTTTATAAGAATTAATGAGCAGACTGACTTTAGGGGGAAAAAATGGAAAATAATACACAAATTGATACTTAGTGAAGTGAACAGAGCCAAGAGAATTTTGTAGATATTAACATCAAAACTGTATGGTGATAACCTGTGATGGACTTAGCTCTTCTTAGCAATACATTGAGGCAAGACAATACAAATAGATTTAGGATGGAAAATAACATCTACACCCAGAGAAAGAACTATGGAGATTGAATATAGATCAAAGCATACCATTTTCCCTTTTTTTTTTCTTTGTCATGGCTTTTCCCTTTTGTTCTGATATTTCTTTCACACCTTGACTAATATGGGAACATTTTTAAAATGATTGTACATGTATATAATCTTCATCAGATACATGCTTGGGGAAGGAAGAAGAAAGGGAGGGTGGGAGAAAAAAAGGAATTCAAAATCTTACAGAAATGAATGTTGAAAACTATCTTTACTTGTAATTGGAAAAATAAAAGTATTATTAAATGTTAAGTAAAAATACACTCTTTCCTAAATCTGTTTTCCCTCCTTCCTGTTCGTGCTGCTAAATCATTACACTTAAATTCAGCTTTTCTCTTCTTCCCTAGGCAGTGAAAGGTGGTGTCTTTCTTACTAAGTATAAATAATTCCAATTAACATAAATATTAACAATTCTGTTACTATAGACATGTATGTCATATAGAGTAACAAACACAGTTCCTGCATTCAGATCTGTAATTAGCAATTAGTAATTGTCTTAAATTTTTCTCAGACTAGAAACTTTGGCTATTTTCTGGCTTAAGAAATGGTTGTTTCACTAGATA
>JAJPUD010000582.1:274362-362922 GCA_023553655.1 Myrmecobius fasciatus
AAATGAAGGTTCAACCATGTCATCCCTTCACCACCATTCAGTTTTATTGGTATAAAGAATTGCAAGGTGAGGGAATCCAGTCTAATTGGCGTCTTTTCTGTAATTTCTTTTAATCATAGAGGGTTGGCTGGAAGGTAGCCACGTACCTAGAATCCCACAAGCACATGTAAACTGTAGGGTTTGAATTGAAGATCTTTCTAGCTTTTAGCCTGACTCTCTCCATTATATTATGCTGCCTATAACCTAGAGCAGCTAGATGACTCAGTGAATAGAGCTGGATCTAGCCTTAGAAAGTTTTTTTCTGAGTTCAAATTTGGCCTTAGACACTTCCTAAATGTATAACCCTGGACTATGTTTGCCTTAGTTTCCTCATCTGTAAATTGATCTGAAGAAGAAAATGGCAAACCATTCCAGTATCTTTGCCAAGAAGAACCCAAATGGGGTCATGGAGACATGACTGAAAAGCAATCAAATGATAGAAAAAACTTTAAAATATAGTCTAATCTATCCATGTATAATATGTGTGTTGCTGCCGCAGATTATGTGGATGTCCATACGGAAATGTCCCTGATAGTGAAGGGTGAAAAGAAATCTCTAGTGTCTCCTCTGCCCTTCTCTAAGGGAGACTGATGCCTTGAGGGTATAGGAGACTGCAAAAGCCTGCATCACTCTGTTCTCAACAGAAGCTAGAATTATAGCTATCTACTCCTTGTATTATATCTCTATATTATTAGTCTAGGGGAAAATATATTCATGATCTGACTTTTGTCACATAGGTTCACGATGACATGATAGGAATCAATAATTTTTAAAAATCCTCTTTATTTTGTTATTAAAACCTGTGCTCACTCTCCTGCAGCATGATGGCTCCAAGGATTGTTGATTGCACCTTGACAACATATCCTGAAGGGGGCTCATTCTTATGTGTCACCCCCTGAGAGAATGCTCATCACTTCATACCGAGCTAATTGTAATTGCCAGCTGGAGTCTGTTTGCCCCAAGTCTCTCTTTGCTCTTAACTAGTCACAAAAGTGACTTTCCTAAAATGCTGTTCTGACCATGTAATCCCATTCCCTACTCCATAAACTCCAGTGGCTCCCTACTGCCTCCAGGATCAAAGGCAAAATCTCCCAGTGTTCAAAGTCCTGGATGACCTAACACTGTCATGTTTTTCCAGTTTTCTTAATAGCTTGCTCTTTACCATAAAACTCTTTCAAAACTGTGACTTTGGCCTCTTGTCTATTCCTTGTCTCTGCTCCAGGTATTTTCTCAGGTTAAATCTGTGATTAGATGCTCTTCCTCCTCATCCCCTCCTCCTGGCTTCCTTGAAGTCTCAACTAAAAACCCGTTTTCTACAGGAAGCCATTCTCAATCCCTCCTAATTCTTGTGCCTTCTCTTTCTTTAGTATTCTTGATTTATTCTGACTGCAGTTTGACAGATTTGCTTGTTTGTGGTCTCCTCCATTAGATCATGAGGTCCCTGGAGCAAGGGTTGTCTGTTGCCTTATTTTGTGGCCTCAGGATTTAGTTCAGGGCCAAGAAAATGGTAGATATTGACTGGCCAAGGGGACTGTCATTTTTAAGAGGGGAAAGTGCTCCAAGAAATATCCAGAGACTCACGTTATTCTGTTTTTCCCTTTCTACTTATTGCTAGTGATATAGATATAGATAGATAATTGAAAAATAAAAATTTATGAAAGAACCCCATTTATCTGGGTTAACATTAACCCAGATAAATGGGGTTCTTTCATATACACTACACTACACTACACTACACACACACACACACACACACACACACACACATTACATACAGGTATGCTGGAGGCACTGCTTCCTCTCCATATCATTTTGAGCCCATAGTCTAGTCTCTCTCTCTGTGTTTCTTTGTCTCTTTCTGTCTCTGTCTGTCCCTTTGTCTCTGCCTGTTTCTTCCTCCTCTGTCTCTTTGTCTCTATCTTTCTCTTTGTGTATCTCGCTCTATTTTTTCTCTCTCCATGTGTCTGTCTGCCTATCTCTTTCTCCAGGGCACTCCCCTCCCAAAGCAAACTTGGAAACACATGTCCTGTCAGAGTCAAAAGCCAGAAAAAGAACTCTGTTCTCTACCAGTTCTATCCTTCGAGGTACAGAGACGTAGAGTTATCATTCTCACAAGAGGAGAGACTTATGAAAATGCTTAGGCTTGAACTTTGAGTTATATTCAGTTAATAGAAAGTTAAATAAGGCACATCACTGAACATCGTCCCTCATGTAGGATCAACTACTCCTGAAGATCTGAGCAAAGTCTCTTTGTGGTAGCAAAAAAGCAAATGAAAAATTAAACATGAAAAAAAAATGTGTGTCCATCAGTTGGGGCAAAGTGGAACTAGCCAAATGTGACAGAATCTTCTTGTACCTCAAGTGACTATGTCGCAGCTTAGATTATAATACTAAGAGACCAAAGAGAGTATTTGATCCACCCCTTTTATTTTGTGCATGAGGAACTTGAGACTAGAAAAACTGTGACAAAAGTAGGATTTGAACTACCTCCACATCCATCGTGTTTGCTCAATGTCAAAAACAAACCAGCTAGGCCATAAGGCCTATATTCTGGGAGGTGGGCTAGAGGATGAGCTTATACTATGAGCAAGACACTTAATCTCTCTTAAACTAAGTTTCTTCATATGGAAGTTGCAAAAGCTGGGCCAGTATGATGTAGTAGAGTTTCATCTGTAGGTCCCAATGACCAATGCCATCCTTCCAAACAGTTCTAGCCTGAAGGCTGAATATATGTATTATTTCTGAAATTTGTCTTCCAATTTCAATTATTTCCATAAGTTCCATTATGTCTGTATGTCTTCTAACCTAATGGTGTGAGGCTCTGTTGATAATTTTCAAGGAAATAAATGAAAGATATTTTTAAAAATGTCTCTGGTTCCCCTTATGAATCACCAAGGGAGGCTTTTACAGCCCCTTGCCATTCATTGAGCTTTAACTTGATAAATATTGTATTCTATTCAATCCAGGTCTCTCCAATGTTTTGGGCTTGGCAGGGAGAGAAGCCAAGGTCTTTGAAAAGGGAACTCTGCAAAACAGTTAAAAATCTTCATTATGTTTCAATTGCCCCTTTCCACTTAAACTCTGACTCTAGGTTTCCTCATTATCCTCTTACCAGTAATTAAGTTACCTGGGGATTATCAGGAAATAATAAAATGCTATGGTGGAGAAAATTAGTTTACTCCATAAAACATTTGTTAAAATTATTGTGAGAACAAAAGGGAAAAAAATAAACAGCATATAAGATAGATTTAAGCATTCCAAGATTCCAAAAGCATCTTCCTAGAGGATCAAATCATCCTTCCGTGGAATAAAATACAACCAGAAAAACATCCTTTCTGCAAACTCTGTTCTACAGCCCCTTAGAAATAGCCTTCAGTGCCTACAGACATGCTTATATAAATTCTACTGAGACAGAGGATTTTTTGTGTTTTGGTGATGAGGAAAATGACTGAAAATCCCAATCTTCCAAGTTAACATAAGTGTCCAAAGCAGTAATTTCTTCTTGAATGAGACAAAATAGGGAGTAGGCTACCAAATGTTGCTCCTGGGTTCCAGTTTGCATCTAAGGTTTGGGAATGTTACATGAGAAGTGATTTAATCCATTCCTTTTATTTAATTAAAGCTTTTTATTTTTAAAACCTATACATGGATAACTTTCATCATTTGCCCTTGTAAAATTTTGTATTCCAAATTTTTTCCCTCCCTTCCTCTCATCCCCTCCTCTGGGCAGCAAGTAATCTAATATATGTTAAACATGTGCATTTCTTCTATATGTATTTCTATATTTATCATGTTGCACAAGAAAAATCAGATAAAAAAGGAAAAAAATAAGAAAAAATAAAAGGCAAGAAAACAACAACAACAAAAAGTGAAAATCCTATTTTGTGAGCCACACTCAGTTCCCACTATCCTCTCTCTGGGTACAGATGGCTCTTTTTGAAACAAGACCATTGAAACTGGCCTAAATCACTTGACTGGAAAAAAAAAAGCCACATCCATCAGAACTAGTCAATGTATAATCTTGTTGTTGTCATGTTCTGCTCATTTCACTCAGCACCAATTTATGTAAGTCTCTCCAAAAATGGGAGTGATCTCTATAAATGGAAAGTTCACAAAAATGATTTGTGAAATCATCCTGCTGATCATTTCAATAATATTCCATAACCTTCATATACCATTAACTTATTTAGCCATTCTCCAACTGATGCACATCCACTCAGTTTTCTAATCCATTCCTTCTCTACTCAGTTAATACCTATTATGTGCTCCCCAGATCTTAAGATTGTAGGAGTTTGTACATTCTGATCATTGGCCCTCAATGTGTCATTTTCAAATAAAGAGATCCAGAATCGACATTGTTCAAAGTCTTAGGTAGTCTAACACCAGGTTGCTCTACTCCCAGTTCAATGTTCCCTCTACTATTTCATATTTTGGAAAGGCAGCATGCTTCCTGAGGAATAAAGAGATGGAGATCACTCTCCTTTACTTTGGAAAGCTGTTAATCTATTTGTGAGTTAGTATATTTGCTCAGGTCCTTCAAAGGGTGCTCAGACACCTAGGGGATTGCTGAATCCCACTGCTGCTTCCAGTGAGAAGGTAACCCTATTGCCTGGGTCACGGTGTGCAGGGCGGTGATTGCAGTTCCCGTGTATTTGCACAGGACTGTGTGACAAATAGAAATGGCAAGAATAGCATAGTGATATATTTTGACTCCTGAGTAAATTGGATTTCAGTGAGGCAGAGTTGTATGAAGTCACTGGTCTCCCTTTCCCTCCCAGAGTCTCCACTGTCTAGTGGCAGGACAGAGTCAAGATGACTGAGGATAACTGGAGATGCCTTGGATAACTTTGCTGTCACAAGCTTTATCCCCTTTTGAAAGTTTCTTCTCTATAAAGACATTGCTGATAAGATTAATGCTTTCCTCAATCTTGTTGAGGCTCCACCTGCATGGGGAAGCCCATTGTGTTCTAATTCGGTTTGGGTGGGGATAGATTATTTGATTAGATTACCCAAGGCTAAGGATCTTTTGGAAATAAAAGACAAGATCAAAGTCATGGTTCCCCAACTCCTCTTGTTTTAACATTCATCACTTGTTAACCAATCATAGTTGCTTTCCAGCTTCAGCTGCCTGAACTTTTCCAAAACTTTTTTTTAAAATATTGAATATGTCACAGATTAGGTCTCTTAGTCATTGGAGAGGACAAATGACCCCTTTACTTAAACTACTTGTTAGTAGTGGTTAATAAAACTGATTATAATTTCTTCAGAACCTTTATCTCTCAGAAAATTTTACTCAGATGTTACCAAATAAAAGTTAGGGCTTACCCATTAAACTTGAATTTTCAATCATTGATGCAATATTGCCAGAACAAATCCTGATAAACAGCAAAAGTCAGGTTCACATCTAATCTAGAGTTACTTTTTTCAAAGGAAATTTGTACCCCTTAAAAGCCATGTCATCGTTGCCAGGACAAATTCAGAAACCAAGAATCCATGTCAGGGATAGAGGATTTCCAATTCTTCTAGTGCTGCCACATTTCCCTTCAGAATGGCAACTCTATCTCCTTGAAAAGATAAACTTTAGTTTCATGAAACAAGAATGGAGTCATATCCCATATTTGTAACTCTTCTGGTATTGAGTAAGTTAATCTACACATGGAAGATACTTAACACCTTCTTGTGTAATTGAATTTAATCAATTCATTGATATTCTCCTTTCTGCACTATCTTCACTGATCATCCCCTTTCTTACATATTCTCTATTCCCTGATTTTCTCCTTATTTTCCTACTACTCCTCTGGCTATTTTTCAGTCTTGACTGGCTCATTACTATCTGTGTTCCATCCCCTAACTGCAATATTGGACTCTCTTCCTTTTCCATATACATGTGTGTATATATACATATATGCATATGTGTTTATATGTACATGTATACGTGTATATATGCATATATATACATGTGCGTATTTATTTGCATATATATATACATACATATATACATACATATATATATATATATATATATATATATGGATATGGGATATGTGGGTATGTGTGTCCTTTCTTTTGGTAAATAAATCAGCTCTAAAGTGTTTAATTATCATTTCTATGGAAATGATAACCAGTTCTGTATATTCAGCCCTAGGACATCTCTGAAGTTCCACTTTCCATAATTACCTACTGGATATCTGTAATTGGATACTCCAAAGACATCTCAAGTTCAACATGTACCAAACATTATCTCCCTTTCCTCAAGCATAAACCTCATAAAAATTCTATTTATGTCTAGTGCACCATTATCCTTTTAAGTCATGTAGTTACAAAATTTCGGACTCCTCCTGACTCTCTCTTCTCCTCCTACTTCATTTCCAATCAGCTACCAATTCATATTAATTCTGTTGCTACAACATATCAGGATTCTGTCCCATTCTCTCCTTATTCAGAACCATCACCCTCATCCAATCCCTCAATCCCTCTTTCCTAGTTCATTACAATAGTCCCCTTCTTAAAGGTACTCTCTGGCTTCCAGTATATTCCCACTCCAAAATTCTCCTAAACCATGGGACTGATATTTTCACTTCTCAAGAACCTTCAGTATGCTTTCCCTAAGTCACTGCATTTCATTTCCCTATCCATACTCTGGTCCCTGCGTATTCCAGCCAAACTGACTTCAAGGGCCTTCCATCTTTCTCTGTATTTGGCATGGGCTAACCCTCAAAACTGGAATGGACTCCACTCCCTACGGGAGTCCCTAGAATCCTTTAAGTTTAGGCTTAGGAACTGGTTTCTAGAGGAAGCCTTCCTTCAATGTTTTTCATTTCATTCCTCTGCTCCAGAGCCTAATTGTATACAATAGCTGATTAATAAATGATTGTTGCATTGGAATTCTCAACTCCCTGGGCTCACCTGTGCACCCCTATATCATCTTTTTTTTTTAATTTTGTTTTTAATTTATGAAATAAAGCCAATATTTCCATAGCATAGTCTAGGCTACCACAGCCCTACATCATCTTGTAGGACATATTCAGCAAGCTGGTACATAGGCTCTGGGGACTGTGGTCCGAAACTCCCACGGGCAGATGGGCTGCCCCATTAGAAGCATCCCTTGATGGGATGGAGCTTCTTAGACCGTTACCATGCTCATGTCATTTGTCAAAGGAAACAACTCCCTGCAGTAGGGGCTGGACACACACTGATCCCTACGTGTGAATTAAAGATAGTTGGCTTTACTCTTCTGTGATTCCTGTGATTGATTGGTTTTTCTGTTTCAGTGACAAGGCTTCACTGGAAGGAGGAACAACTCTGCAGCCAAATTACTAACAGTGTAATTATGATTTTATGATTGCACCAGGTCTTCGGATCTATAGCTCCATTTTCTATTAGCACATTACTTAAGTGAGACAGTGTGAAAACAATGGAGTCGGGGTTGGGCCCTGAATATCCAACTCGATTTTGTAATTGTCTGATTTGTTACATTTGAAATTTCAAAGCAAAATGGAGCTCACAAGAGGGTTGAATTTTCTTCCTTTTCTTCCTTCAGCATCTGTATTTCAGCTTTGCCAGTGAAGGGATCCCTTGAAATAAAAATCTCTGCCTTTCATTAGCATTAATAGGATAGACATGTTCTCACCAAGAGGTAAATATGCCCATTAGTCTTAAGAGCATGAACAGGATTCACTTGCAATTTCACCCCAGCTATGACTGTGCTTCTTTTTTTTTTTTTATCAACAAGCCTTCAAAGAAAAATTAAGAAAGTTGTCAGTAATTACTCTCAGTAGGCAAGTCGTTTTTTTCCCTAGAGATGTGACTAGATGTCTCACATTTCTATGGGAATAAAAAAAAATTGCATGTGCCATATATAGTTATATGCATGTGTATATAATAAGCAGGCGTGCATATATGTATGTATGACAAGGCTATTTCTAATGGAAAGGTTTGAAGAGAGGGTGGGGGGAGAAGAAAGTAAAGAAATACAGGAGGAGAAGAACCAAAACTCTCCCCTCAAACCAGGGGATATTTGTTTGTAGTGCCCGGAATGTCTCATTCCCACCTCATCTCCATCTCTAAGAGTTTCTAATTTTCTTCAAAACTCTACTCCCTTTCTTTTTTCTCTATCCCCTTTCTTTTTCTTTCCTTCCTTCTTTCTTTCTTTCTTCCTTCCTTCCCTTTTTTTGAAGTTTCTAAAAATTTTTTCATTTTTAAAATATCTTTCTTCTTATAAACACACACTCTCTCTTACTCTCTCTCTGAACATGGACTTCATTACCAGTTTAGTGAAATTCCTAGATCCATTTCTAAAGCATAAAATAAAATATATGACTACAAAGGCAACAAGTTTTGTTGAAATATAATTATCACAATATCAAAAAAGTGTCTTCTCAGAGTTTAACAAAGCCTTTTCATATCCCCCATCCATAACACATCCCCACAGAACATCATCTATTTATTTTTCTATATTATATAGAGAGATATATACCTATATGCCTCTATCTATCTAAATATATATATATATATATAATTATCAATGTATGTTATGTCTTATGTTAAAAAATAAGTTCCTTGAAGATGGGAACTGTTATTGTTGTTGTTTTTTCACTTTGCCCTAGTACCCAAAATAGCTGCTGGCCAATGGCAGGCACTTGTTGGTCGGACATGCTACTTGATTGACTGAGCAATGGACTCCAATTTGAATAGGTCTGACCAGATGGTGTTTTAAGATCCAGTGATCTGTATCTGCCATGACTAGAAGCTAAGCATTTAAGCCAATTGAAATTGATTCTTAGTGCCTCGTTCTACTTTACTGAACCTTGAGACTGCCATTCTCCTCACCTCCTCTTCCTTTCTCAGTAGTAAACTGGGTTAGTGCAGATATCTGGTTCAATTTGAGAGGTCTTCTTCATTTCTGTCTAGTGTACCATTATCCTTTTAAGTCATATAGTTACAAAATTTCGGACCCCTCCTGACTCTCTCTTCTCCTCCTACTTCATTTCCAATCAGCTACCAATTCATATTAATTCTGTTGCAACAACATATCAGGATTCTGTCCTATTCTCTCCTCATTCAGAACCATCACCTCACTTCTCTGTGGCTTATGATGGGGAATAGAGACAAATACAAAGAAGCAAATTAGAATTTCTAGGAGTCCCAGTTATTACCTTTGAAACATGTATATGATTATCTTCCAGACTTCTCTTATTAGCTGATCAGAATATCTGAATATCCACACTGGGAAGACATCTATCTAACTCAAGGGATTATAATTTTTGAAACATACTATGAAGACCTTTGAGTTTAATTCTTTTATTCAATAGATTAGGAAACTGAGACTTAGAATGGGCAGGAGAATTTCCCCAAATCACCCCAGTATTTCATAGCATATTTGAAATTAAAATCAGACATGCAGATTTGGATTTCAATGTTCTCCTTACTGGTTAGCATAACCTAGTTTTCCATTTTCCCCCTTTCAAAATGGAGACTGCTGCTGGCTGGCAAATCAAATCAGGGACACTGAGTTTTCTTCATAGACTATATAATTGCTATCTGACCTCACTGAGAAAAATTACATTATCTCTCATTTCTTGTTTAAAATTTCCTAGGATTCAAATCAAAGTGCTAGCTGACCATTCCTGCCCTCATCTGAGAGTATCTGGTTTTCTGGCTCTGTGTTTTCATTCACAAACTACTCAAAATAGCAAGGGCTTGTACCCTATCACCTGCTCTAGCACTAAATCATCTCATGTCTAAGGCAGATTTTCTGTAATACTTTTTTTTATAGGAGAGGCAAATATTAATTTTTTTCTTCACTTTTTCCAGTCTTCCTCATAAAATCTCCTTCACTAGAAAATAAAATAAGCATGAGTGAAAATGGAGAAGAAAAATACTTTTTATACAAAAAAATGCTTTTATTTCTACTTAATTCAAGATTACCAACTTCAAAGGCATAAGGGTCACCATTTTTCCATATGATCTTGAACTGGAACAAATCTCAGAGATTGTCATCCATATTTCTCATTTTACAAAGGAGTAAACTGTGAACAACACAGGGAAGTGACTTGCCCAGTGTCACATAGGAACTGAGGAATGGAAATAGAATTTAGCTTCCTTTTTTTTTTTTCTCAATTTTTTTTCCTTTGCACTTTTTTTTTACTGTATTAATATTTATCCTTGAAATGGATTAAATTAAATGATATGGAAACACTAGTTATAGTTGATTTCATTTTCTGATTTCATGGTATAAGCAGAGATATTTTTCCAAGAATAATAAATGAGAAAAAAACTAAAACATATGTAAAGCACTTATACATTTCTTGTAATGTCTATATTATTATAATTACACATACATATATTTCTGTGCAAGCATAAAATTAATATTATCTCAAGATGATGTATTGATGTTTCTTCATCGTATGACTATGTCATGAACAATAATTCTATCAGATGGTTTATTTTATGTCATTTTGGGAAGTTTTCCAATTCTTTTCTCCCTCTTCAAACATCTCTGTTCCTGTGCATCTATTTTTCTGATTCCTCTCGCTGCTACTAAGCTCTTAAAAAGAACATATTCCCTAATATTTGGCTTTCCAACCCCTTAAGTTGGTGATTTCATCCATTTTCCTGGACTGAACTCTCTTCAGGGCCAGAGACACAATGGATGTTGCGGATGCTAAACTTTCTGGGTTTTGTGCTTCTTAACCTGGGGCACTTACATACATTTTTAAGCATTTTAAGCTACATTTTACATTTCTTTCACCATTTCTTGATGCCCCATTAGTACAAAAGACTCATGAAGAAACCTCACCTCAACTCTCTGTAGATCAATCATATTAAACTCAAATAGCAATCTGGGATCACTAACCATAAAGAGTATTCCGAAGGCAGCACATTGATGTACAAAACCACTACTTAATAATATCTTTGCCCTATTGTATTTATATTTATTTAAAAAGTATTTACTTACTACAGTTTAATCTTATTCAGAGTTCCTGGGGTACATCTTGATATTTTTCCTATATCTTTAATTGCACCTTCATAAAAGTACTTCTAACTTCTACCCCCAGAGCTTTAATATTTTCATATGATTACTAGAAAATGTCCTTGGAATACTTCAGTGACATCGTAAACTCAACTTGCGTAAAACTGAATTAATTCTGCCAGGTCTACAAGATCTGGTCTCCCTTAGATTCCTTAACTCCATTTCTCCTATGACCACATTCCCCGAGTCCCTCAAGCCAAAAAGCACAGGGCCATACTTTTATGCTTCTGTCTAATCAATCACTAAATCCTATCATTAAAAAAAATTACTATCAGAAAAAGAAAAAGAAAGAAAAAAAATTACTGTGCTTTCATATCTCTTTTGAGCCCCATAGCCACTACTACAATTAAAGGTAAATCATTATCTCTTAGCGGAATTGTTTCCTACTTTTTTTTTCCTTTATCTCTTGTGGCTTAGTCCTTGCTGCTTTATTTTTCATACAATGTCAGATTGTTTTAAGTAGAGGTCTGGCTGTGACCATTCCTCTGTTCATAAACTTTTAATAATTCTCCACCGTCCCCAAAAGAAAATTCTAAATTTTTTATCTCTAATTTAAGGTCATCTATAATTAGAACCCAAACTATATTCTCAGCCCCATTTTCCACTGTTCCTTTTGAGGAAGTTGCTATATTTGTCATAGTAACAATAATAACAAAAGTAACAGTAGTAGTAGTAATAGTAATAGTAAAAGTAGTTAGTCGTAGTAATAGTAGTAGTTAGTGATAGTAGTAAATTATTTCCCTATAGTTTTTCTTAAGTTGTTTACTTTTGATGACAAACTGTTATTTGTTTCTTCTTCTTTCCTTCCTTCCTTTCTTTCTTCCTCTTTCTCTCCTTTGCTCCCTCTCTCTTCCTTTCTCCTTTTTTTATTTTTTTGAGAAGTCTGGTATGTTCTTTCCATCTATGATCATTTAAATCATTAAACTAAGGTATAGCTCAGGTGCTTATTTCTAAATCAAATTCAAAACTACTAAAACAAACTTAAGAGATACTTTCTGTATACAGGGCAGTATGCTCAGTGGCCCAAATTCATTTATACATGGATAGATCTCTTAGTTCATCCATATATGTGAGTATTCTGTCCAATGATGCAGGATGCAACCGATTCCTGCCAGCCCATTCTCTGTAACTGTCTCCTATCAACCATGATGAATCTATCCAAGCTGGTTGGCTCTTTTCTGCAGTTATCTTTACATGCTGAGAATGTCAATGGAGACTGCAGCTTGCATCCATTGTCTCTCACTTTCCCCAAGTGACTGACACACAGCCTTTGGTTTTTGTTGTCGTTGTTGTTGTTGCTTTTTGGGGGGGTTTTGATAATATTTTATTGGTGGTATCCTTCACTTCTATTCTCTTTTGCAATCTATTCTTTATAATACTTTGTGAACTTCAAACTCCTCTGAACCCCTTTCTATTGCCTTCAGCTGAACTTTTAACTTTAATTCTATACATTTTGCATATTATAAATTGAGAAGAATATGAATGCACAAAATACATATGTGCCTTTTTTGAGGGAGATTTTGGGAAACATGAAAACAAATCTGCAATTGCACAGAGAAGTGTGAGCATTGTAGGCTAACTATTCATTTGTATAATATCAGCTGAGTGACATTTCAAATAACTTTTATTTATCATTTGTGATTATAGTTAAACCAAACTCTTTAGAAGAATTAGAGATTTCATGTAGGAGGTTCATGAGATAGCAAGCATTCATGCACAAAATTTCTTTATATTAATTACATTTTGAAAAACAAAACAGGCAAAAATAATTAAGTACCATCTCCCCTAATCTGACCTTCCTTTTATCAGAATCCTTCTCACATACATTTCTCTTATTTCTTTACCATCCTAGTTATCTATAAGGCAAGATAAACTTTTCCACCCAACTGAATATATGTTATTTCCTCTGAGCTAATTCTGACGAGTGTAAAGTTCATATGTTCCCTAGCCTACTTATCCCAATTTCCCCTTTACTGCAAAAGCTCTTTTACACCTCTTTTATACAAAAGACTTTACTTCTTTTCATTGTTCCTTTCCCCCTTCTCCAAATGCATTTGTCTTTTTCAGCCTTTAATTTTACTTTTTAGAAAATATCATCATTATTCAACTCATACTCATGTCCTATGTCTATGTATACTGCTTCTAACTGCCCTAATGAAGAAATTTTTCTTATTATTTTAAGTATTATCTTCCTAAGGAAATATGTAATGGTTTTTATCCTTCATTTTTCAAGAAGACCCAAATGACATCACTATGTGAGATTTGAGTTACAGTGTGTCCGGCTGTCACTGATCAGACTAAAGTGAGCTCGGAATGCTCAGTCACAGGTCAGGCACAAATTGGAACATATGAACATCTTCCCAAGTAGAAATGTAAACAGTTTAATGGTATATCTTTCTTATTAACTTTTTATGCTTTGCTTAAATCTTGTATTTAAAAGTCATTTTTTTTTTCTCCATCACTTGTTATTGTATTAGGAATGCTTGAAAGTCCTCTCTTTCCATGAATGTCCATTCTTCTCCTAAAGGATTATACACAGTTTTACTGAGTAGGTGATTCTTGGTTATAAACCTAGGTTCATTGCCCTCCAGAATATCATATTTCAAGTTTTCCAAACTTGAAATATGTTACCCAGTATGCAGCACTATATTCAAATTGTTTGTTTCTGGCTGATTGCAATATTTTCACCTTGCCCTGGGTGCTGTATTATTTGGCTAATATTCCTGAGAGTTTGAGTGTGTGTGTGTGTGTATGTGTGTGTGTGTACATGTGTGTATCACAAGGCCAACAAAGTTGTCTTTCTCATACACACACAAACATAGGGCCAACAAAGTTGTCTCTCTTATTATATCATTTAAGAAATCTTGTATGATTTTGACAGATTCATCTGGGAGAATTTGTGGAAGGAGAGAGAGTAACACGGTGTTTGTTCTACCAAATCAAATGCTTTTCTTTCATAATCAGAAATAGTAAATATAGCAGGAATTCATATTTTTCATATCTTTTAGACAGTTGTATAATGATAAAGAGGTACTGTACTGTATATTTGTCAAATGTTACATAGTACCTCCTCAAAGAGGCCCTTGGTGTATATTAAGATTATTCTATTTAAGAAATAATTGCAGTTGAGAAATCTGACATAAATTTGAGTAGTTATTGATGCTGTGATCACATTTTTGAGGTAATAGTAAGATCTTAAATATTACTTATTTGTTTATCTGCCTCCCACTCCACAATGTATTCTGAATATTCATCATCAATACTTTTAAATTGCATAACAAGTGAAAAATTCTCATTGTTGCTGACAGCAAAATTTTTTGCAGTATAAAGCATGAGTTGCTACATATTTTTGTCATGGAATCTTTTGGCAGTTCAGTGAAGTCCATATACTCCTACTGAGAATAATGTTTTTAAATGCATAAAATAAAATTGATACCATTAACATTAGAAAATTCAGAAATCCCACATGAATGAATCTGAAAGGATTAATAATATTATATGGACATAAATAGGAAAGGCATATGATAGAAAATAATAGGGATGCTAGGCTGTCATGATAATGATGAAGGAGATGGGACTTTCTCCAGGAGTGAAGGAAAAAAAATAGGGAACACTTTTATGGAAAAAGTAATATTTGCTGAACGCATTGAAGGAGAGACTTAAAAATATGAAGGTGAGGGTCACAAGTAATCAGATACCAAAAAATGGGATAAAATAAGACCAAGCTTAATAACAGAATCTTTGGAAATTGTTTTGGAGGGGTTAGTCCTATCACATGAAGCCAGTAGATGAACAGCTGGGGCACCGATGAAATCTTACTAAATCTGAGAAAACAAGATAGCAAGCAGAGATTACTAGCACTGGAAATTGCCTCTTCTGAACTCCCACAGAATTTTGCTTATTGTCTCTCCTATGATGCTTATCACCTTCCACCTTTTATTTGAGTGATTTGTATAGTATCTTATCTCTTCTTCTGAATTGTAAGACTCTTACAGGAAAATAACAGATTATTGTTCATCCTGTCTCCCTGCAAAGCAGTTGAGGGCCATTCTTGCAGTGAAGGATAACTAAATAACTGTCAAATTGAGTTGCTCTTAATTCCTTTTTCATGGGGTACCTACCTCCCAAGGTTTTTATAGAAATCTAATGTGATGAAGCATATCAAGCCCTTCCCAAACAATTAAGTATTACCAAAATGAACATTTCCATCAGAGGAGAACCAACCATCTTATTCTTCCACAAAACATCTTTCAATCTCAGCTTGTATTTTCTGATAAGTCTATTATCATTTTAGATAGTTTTTCAAACTTTTAATGGAAGTCAAACCATAAGGATGTAGAAAGAGATCTACATAAGATAATTAAAAATAAATAACACTTAAATATATAAAAGGCACTGAATGAAATTCTTCAAACCTCATTGGAATTGGCAGTCATTAATATTCATATTTGAAGTATCAATAATTTGCCAAATAACATTTCCTAATGATTCTATCAGCAATATTTCTTATTGCATTTGGGACAGTCTCCAAATCCATTAAATATAATCCAAAGTCATTCATGCTTAAGGTTCTTTGGATGCCTGGACTCAGGAAACCACCATTATTCCAAAAGGTTCCTGAACACTTGTTGACTTGAGAAGGAATACAAAGATTAGGGAAATTTGAAAAGTGTATACATAGAAAATGAACCTCAGAGATGAAAACAAGACTCCTTGTATTGATTCTAGAAGGAAGAGTTGGCACCCCAAAAAGATAATTGTAAGTTAGTGAAACCTAAAGCTAGAAATGAATATAATATATTTTTATCAATTTTGAACAATTACATGGGATTCAAGAACAAGAAATACTTACTTGATTCTGAGTAACATTAAAGCAATTCTATTTGCAATTGGCAATGCCTAGTTATATACCAAGGAGGAACTGAGTTTCTTCTTAATGGAAAAATAGTCCAGTCATATAAAGTTTACTCAGTATCCATTTACACCACGTAGACATGTCAGAACACTGCAGGTAGTCTCATATTCAGTGTTGGGAAGACCAATTAACAAATCCATTAATTGCAGTCCTGTTTACATTACAGTTGTCAGCTCTAATAATTCATCTGGATTAAATTCTTTCTCATTAAGGCCTCCTTGAGATCTTTAGGTCTCTCAGTGAATACTAATCTGTTTTAATTTCTCAAAAATATTACAACCTCACAATGTGACATTTCAGTTCCTGGGAAAGAGTCTAAGACTTTTTTTTTAAATTTATTGAGACATTATCGAAGAATGGAGATATGGAACCAAAAAGAAAGCCAGGATTTCTTACTTTGCAATTTGATCTTCTCATTTGTGGATATCAATCTCTCCCAGTTAGTTGTGACATTGCTGCTACAGTTATGTTTATGTGTATACTCTCCCCAAACATTTGTACTTTTGTTTTTCTGTTCTTTTTTTAATCCTGACAGCTAAAATGATTTACAAGGTTCATCATTTTGAAATTATCTTTCTGATCAGTGGAATAGGTTAGGTACACAAGACAAAGTAATTGGTCATAACAATCTACTCTTTGATAAACCCAAAGACTTCAACTTCTGGGGTAAGGACTCAATATACAATAAAAACTGCTGGGAAAACCAATATGGCAGAAAACTATGGGGAAACTATGCATAGACCAACATCTTACACCTATACAAAGATAAGGTTGAAATGGGCACATTATTTGGACATAAGGGGTGATACCATAAGCAAATTACAAGAGCAAGAAATAGTTCACCTGTCAGATCCATGGAGAAAGGAAGAATTATAGCCAAACATTAAAGAACATTATGAAATACAAAATGGATAATTGTGATTACACTAAATTAAAAACTTTTTGCACAAACAAAACCAATACAACCAAGATTAGAACAAAAACAGAAAGATGGAAAACAATTTTAAAGACAGTATTTTTCATAGAGGTCTCATTTCTCAAATATAGAGAGAGAACTGAGTTAAATTTACAAGAACACAAACCATTCCCAAATGATAAATGGTCACATGATATGAACAGACAGATTTCATATGTAAAAATGAAAGCTATCTATATGTATATGAAAAAATGCTATAAATCACTATTATTATTTTTCTTTCATGTTTTTCCCAGTTACAAGCAAAAGTGATATTTGATATTTATTTTTACAGCTTTGAGTTCCAGACTCACTGCATTCCTCCTTTCCCAGCCCATACCTCCTGCTGAGAATTCAAGAATTTAATATGTTATACATGTGTAATATGCAAAACATTTCCATAATACGTATGTTGTGAAAGAAATCTTAGACCAAAAAACCCCCTCAAAAAATAAGAAAGTTTTTAAAAGTATGCTTTAATATATGCTGACATCATTAGTTCTTTCTCTGGATATGGATAGCATTTTTCATCATAAATTTTTTGAGTTGTTTTGGATGATTTAATCGCTGGGAATAGTTATGTCGTCCTTCACAGCCGATCATCTTTCAATATAGCTATTACTTTGTACATAGTTCATTTCACTTTGCATCAGCTCATGAAAGTCTTTCCAGGTTTTTCTGGGCAGATCCTGCTCATCATTTCTTATAACGCAATAGTATTTCATCATAATCACATAACGCAACTTATTCAGTCATTTGCCATTTAATGGTTATCCCCTCAGTTTCCAATTCTTTGTCCCAAGAAAAGAGCTGCTATATTTTTGTACTATTGCTCTATTTCCTTTTTTGTGTATTATGCTTTTGGGGATACCTGAGTTCAAATAGTGGTTTTTATATCAAAGGGTATGCAAGATTTTATGGCTCTTTGGGCATAGTTCCCAATTGCTGTAAAGAATGATCTCAGTTTACAACTCCACAAACAGTACATTAATTTTTCTTTTACACCATAACCCCTTCAACAATTTTTGCTTTCTTTCTCTGTCCTTTTAGTCAATCTAAGATGCATGTGCAGTATTTTAGAATTGTTTTAATTTAGATTTCTTCAATCAATAGTGAGAGCATTTTTTTCAAATGGCTATATAACTGATTAATTTATTTGAAAAGTGTTCATATCTTTTGATCATGTATTCATCATTTATCATTTGAGAACTGGTTCATATTTTTATACATTTGACTCAGTTCTCTATGTTTGAGATGTGAAGGCTTTATAAGAGAAACTTGATTCTGATTTTTCTTCCATAATTTTCTTGCCAACTGTATTTCCACCATTTATTGTGTTTTCTCTCTTCCTAGTGTTCCTCTCTCTTACCCTATCCTCTTCAAAAGTGCTTTACTTCTGACTACCTCCTTCTGTAATCTGTCTACCCTTCTATCATCCCCTCCCCTTCCCTTCTGCCCTTTCCATTCTGCTTTCCTGTAAATTATGATAGATTTCTTTACTCAATTGAGTGTGTATGTTCTTTCTTCTTTGAGCCAATTCTGATGAAAAACAGCTTTAAACTTTACCCTACTCCCAATTTCCCCAGATATTTCAGGCCTCTTTTATGTGGGATAATTTACCTCATTCTACCTCTCCCTATTTTGTAGCACATATTTCTCTTACCCCTTAATTGTATTTTTTGAGATATAATTCTTTTAGGTTCAATTCACACTTGTGCCCTCTGAATGCAATATTTTCTCCTTGACATGGACATTTTGGCTATAATATTCCTGAGAGTTTTCATTTGGGGAACTCTTTTAGGAGATAATCTGAGAATTCTTCCAGTTTCTATTTTACCCTCTTGTTCTAGAATATCAGGGAACTTTTCCTTAATAACTTCTTGAAGGAATATGTCTAGACCTTTTCTACTATTATGGCTTCCAGGTGGTCTAATAATTAAAAAAAAATTCTCTTGGATTTATTTTCCAGATCAGTTGTTTTCTAGTGATATATTTCATATTGTCTTCTATCTTTCATTTGGTTTTATTTTATTGTATCTTGATTTTTCACAAAGTCATTAGTTTCCATTTGCTCATTTAAAAATTTTAATTTTAAAAGGGTTTTTGCAATATTTGTATGTAATAAAATCCTATTGTTTTGTAATAAATAATAAGGAAACAGATTTCAGAAAAACATGGAAAAACTTAGATGAACTTATGCTGATTAAAGTGAGAAGAACCTAGTAAACATTGTATACAATAACAGCAACATTATGCTATAATCAGCTATGATTGACTTAGTCTTCTCAGCAATATGATTCAAGACAATTTCAAAAAACAATTGATGGAAAATTCTATCCACTTTCAGAGAAAAAACCATGAAATGTGAATGCTGATTGAAGCATATTATTTTCCTTTTAAAAAAATTTCTCATACTTTTCCCCTTGTATTCTGATTTTTCTTTCATAAGATGACTAATGTAGAAATATGTTTAACATGGTCGTACATATATAATCGACATTAGATTGCTTGCTGTTCTGTATCTTTACATGAAATTGGAAAAATATTATATTTTGGTTTTTAGTATCCAGTTTATTCTTGACTAACATGGGGGAATTATCTTCAAGATATCAGCAATTATCACTTATTCTGCAAATGGATTTGAGACATTCTAAGCAATCATCAGAGACTTATTAAACATCTACTCTCTGCTTTGCACAGCATGTGTACAGAAGAATTATAAGAAATTATCTGTCTCTGCTCTTGAATTTCTAGTTGATTAGACATTATAACAGAAATGATTCAATTAAAGATTAGTAATAGATAATACACAGACCAGTGCTATAATACATTCTGCTGATCATTGTGCAATAGGAATTTAGAGAAGGAAGAGCTCTATATTTCGAGAACTGGATCTGGGACTTAACAATGGACAAGCCACTTCTGGGAATCTCAGTTTCTTCATGAATAAAATAATGATAAAAAGAGCATCTACCTTAGGGATGATGTGAAGATTCAAATACTCTTAGAGAAATTTGAAGCTTCAAAGCTTTGGGGAACAATCTGTGTGGATAATGCCTTTCAAAATTTAAAGTGATAAAGTAACAGTAATTTATATTTTAAAGTTAGGCAGTCAATTATTTTCACCCCCATTGTTCAAATAAGAAAATTGAGCTTCACAGAAATGGCTTGCCCACATCCATCCACTATGAGCTTTGAGTTGGGGGTGGGTAGAAGACTCATACCTTCAGATTAGCTCTTACCCCTACCTAATGTTTTCTCCAAGTCAGATATTCAAAGCTATACTTCAGATCTCTTTGTTTTTGTCCTTTAAATGTCATTCAATACATATCTGTAGACACACAGGTTTGAAAATGACAGTGTTGATAATGCTGTTGGGATGTTTTTGTGGCTGACATGATAGATTGGTGACCTCCAGTCTTTTCCTTACCGAGCCCACATGGACCCTGGCCTCCCCTACCACTCCTGCCCCTTGCTTCCCGGGCACCTTGCTGTTGACAACTCCATCTCTTTTCATGGGCAGTGGTGCATGTGTTGCTTTTACTGAGCTGCTCAGCCTAGATTGACAAGTAGCCTCTTTGCAGATGTCACTTCTCAGAAATCACCAGCGCTGCCACATTGCTTCCAATTATGCCTGACAATGTCCTTGTAACCAATTCTTCCACAACCTTCTCTCCAGCTGTACCGGTTCAGCTTTCCTTATACCAAGTAGGTGGCCTACAGAAGCTGAATTTCCCAGGGTTGGATTTCACAGGATATGAGGGCAAATGTTGATTTCTTTATTTTTGGTACTAGGTGACTTGTTCTTACTGACTTGTGAAGAATTTGTGACAGAAATTGCTGATCAAATTGAACATTATCAGCACTCTAGCTGTAAGACCAGGACTACTGTAATTAAAACTAATCCTATATTCTAGACAGGATGAGACTTTCCTGGATGTAACAAATATGCCATTTGCTTCTCAGAGGCTAGAATTCACACTTTTGAAATTAGGTGGCATTTGAAGCTGTTAAATAAATTCAACACTATCAAATACCATGGTCATTGCAACAGAAATTGGGTCAGAAGAATACCCCAGAATGCAACAGTTTGCTTCAGGAAGTAATGAATGAGGTCCCAATTATTTAGGCTTATCAAAATAGAGCTTCAGCATTCAGGTAGTAGAGAGGATAAAAGATACCATTTGATTGAGAGGTTGAATTACCTTTTAACCTAAGATCCCATGCTCAACCGGAATGCCAAAGGAACAGAAATTCATACATTTGTTGTTGCTTTTTTGTACTCATGCTATTAATTGTTTCCCAGGAATCATTTCTTGCTTCAGTTCTTTCTGAATATTAGTTCAAAGTGGAATATATTACTCTACTAGTAGGATTTAATGACTCTTCCTTAAAGCTCCAACTTTATTTTTCTTCAATGATTATATGGGTTGGGGGTGGGAGGCAGGAAACACTTGATGTAAACTCAGGAGACTCAGGAATGAACATTGGAACCTTGGGCAAGAAACATCACTTTCCAGAATTTTGGTTTCCCACTACTGAAAATTACAGGTTGGATTATCTAAAAGTTTCCTTCTGTCTTTAATATTTTTTCACATCATATCACAATGGTCTACTTAGAATCTGGAGGCTGATTTCTTCTACAAGCCTCTTTCAATTTGATGTTTTTTCTCATCTTGTTCTTCAATCTCCTCCCCATTTTTTTGTTAAATGCATTTCCACAATATTCATGTTGTGAAAGAAGAATCAGAACAAAAGGGAAACACCATGAGAAAGAAAAATAAGTTAAAATTTTCTGCTTCTATCTCCATTCAGAGTTCTTGCTCTGGATGTGGGGAGTATTTTTCACCATAAATTCCTTGAAATTGTCTTGGATTATTGTATTCCTAAGAAGATCTAAGGCTATCATAGTTGTTCATAGCATGATGTTGCTGTTACTTAACCAAACTCCTTTTCTGTTGTAGGCTCATCTTTTTCTGACTTAGTGCTCCCTTAATCTTGTTTCTCTCCTTACAAAATGTTTCCTCTCCAATATACTCTTCCCATATTTCTCACAAAATCTTCCTGTTCCATACATCTGGTCATTTCACTTTTATGCTTCTTCACCACCTTTACTATCCTTCCATTGTCTACTGGACAACATAGAAAGATTCCCCAGTCTAGCTCTGTTTGTCTTTCCAGATTTAGTCTGTCTTTTCTTCATCCCTCTATCATTCAACTAACAGGGTTTTGTTCCCTAATCTAGTCTTGCCCTTTTCTGTTTCTGTGAATTTGCACAGTTTATCTTTGAAGCTTGAAAATGATTTTCTCCCTATCTCCACCTATTAAATTCTTATCTTTCTTCAACTGAGCTCATCCATCACTCTCTACATTGGACCCTTCATGTTTCTTCTAACTGAAAGTGATACAAACCAATATAACATAATGAACAAGCACCATCTATGGCCAAAGAATTGTTCTAGTTTTTGGCATGAGGTAGGGAGGGAAGGACCCAAAATTTATATAAGAAATGGTCTCTTCCCTTAAGGATTTTATATTCTAGTAAGCCTGCTTTTTCTCATTGCCTTTTGTCTATATCTCTCCTTTACCCATAACACAGCCTATTTTGGTCATTTTTATTTGTGTACAAGACACAATCAACTTATTTAATACTCTGAACTTGTAAGTTCATAGAAAAAATAGATTTTCCCAGCTCACCCCCTCTTTGTGTCTTTTTGTGAATACTGAAGTTTCTTTCATAACAGTTAGCAAACTCACATTTATTAAGTGCCTCCTCTGTAAGTTACTGTGCTAAGCAGTAACAATATAAAGAAAAGCATAGTTCCTGTTTGCAGGGAACGCAAAATTTAATGGAACTCAAAGACATTAAAAATCTTGTTCATTAAATTGAGTCAGTCTGAATTGAATTGAATTGAATTTTTCTGTGACTGGACCATCCATATGAATATTAGCTCATCTTTTCTTGGATTGCAAATATAAACATAAAGACATATATGATATGTGCACCTATTCGTTCCTTAGACTGATTAAAGGCCACGATATAATCTAATTCTAAAAAAGTGATTGTGTCAAACAAGAAATCATAAAAACAATCCATAATTTCATCCAAGGAAATGACAATAATGAGAAAAAATACTAAAACCAAATGGGATGCAGCCAAAGCTGTTCTTAGTGGAAATTTTCTATCTCTAAATAGCTGCATGAATAAAATAAAGAGGAGATCAATGAATTGGGCATACAACTAAAAAGCTAGAAAAAGAACAAATTAAAAACCCTCAATTAAATACCAAATTAGACATTCTCAAACTCAAAGGATAGACTAATAAAATTGAAACTAATTACTATTGAAATGATAACGAAAACTAAGAGTTTGTTTTATGAAAAAAAAAAAAACTAACAAAATAATTAAACTGTTGGTTAATTTGATTAGAAAGACAAAAAAATCACCAGCATCAAAAATGAAAAGGGTGAATTTACCACCAATGACAAAGAAATTCAAACAATAATTTGGAGTTATTTTGCCCAACTGTATGTCAGCAAGTTTGGCAATCTAACCAAAATGGATGAATATTTATAAAAATATAAATTTCTCAGATTAACATAGGAGGATACTCCCATTTTAGAAAAAGAAATCGAACAAGCCATTAATCAGCTCTCTAAGAAAAAGTCACTAAGGCCAGATTCACAAGTAAATTCTACCAAACTTTTAAAGAACAATTAATTCCAATACCATATAAACTACTTGGAAAAATAGGTAAAGAAGTATTGCCAAATTCCTTCTATTACACAAATATGGTACTGACACCTAAACCAGGAAGAGCCAAAACAGAGAAAAAAAATTACAGACCTGTCTTCCTAATGAATATTGATCCAAAAATTTTAACAAAATAAAAAAAAAAACTTATCAGCCGGATAATATAGTATGACCAAATGGGATTTATACAGGAATGCAAGGTTGGTTCAACATCAGGAAAGCTATTACCATAATTGATGCTATAATAACAAAACCAACAAATCACATGATAATCTCCATAAATGCAGAAAAGCCTTTTGACAAAATATAGCACCCATTCCTATTAAAAATACTTGAAAGCATAGGGATAAAGGGAACTTTCCCTAAAATTATTATCAGTATCTGTCTAAATCCAACAGCAAGCATTATTTGTAATGGAGAGAACTTGGACACATTCCTAATAAGATCAGGGATGAAACAAGGATACCCATTATCACAACTATTATTAAATGCTGTATTAGAAATATTGGCTTTAGTAATAAGAAAAAGAAATTAAAGGAATTATAATAGGCAATGGGGAAATGAAATTATTGCTCTTTGCAGATTATATGATGATATACTTAGAGAATTCTAGAAAATCATCAAAAAACCTACTGGAAATAGTTCACAGCTTTAGCAAAGTTGCAGGATAGAAAATAAATTCACACAAATCATCAGTATTTCTATATATTATTGACAAAGTGCATCAGCAAGAGATAGAGAAAATGCATTTAAAATTACTCTAGCCAAAATCAAATATTTGGGTATCTACCTGTCGCAAGACAAAGCTAAAAGCTCAAAGAACACAAATACAAAACACTTAAAGTCAGATCTAAACAATTAAAATATATCATTTGCTCATGGTCTACCCGACCAAGCTAATATAAGCTAATATAAGAAAAATGATAATTTTGTCTAAATTGATCTGCTTGTTCAGTGCCATACCAGTCTAACTGCCAAAAACTTATTTTATACAACTAGGAAAAATAATAACAAAATTTATCTGGAAGAATGAAAGGTCAAGAATATCAAGGGAATTAGTGAAAAAAAAAAGCATGGTGGGTTAGTAGTACCAAACCTAAAGCTATTTTATAAAGCAGCAGTCATCAAAACCATTTGATACTCACTAAGAAATACAGTGGTGGATCAGGAGAATAGATTGGATATACATGACACAATAATCAAGATGCCAATATTTGATAAATCTTCAAACTTCAGCTTCTGGAATATGAACTCAATACCTGACAATGAAAGGCAGAATGGACAAGTTAGGTTACATTAAATTAAAAGGTTTTTGCACAAACAAAACCAATAGAAACAAGATTAAAAGGAAAGTACAAAACTGGAAAAAAATCTTTACAGTATTTCTATTAAAAGGTCACATTTCTAAAATATATAAAGAACTATGTTGAACATATAAGAATACAAGTCAGTCCCCAACTGATAAATGGTCAAAGGCTATTATTAACACACAATTTTTAGATGACCAAATTAAAGCCATTTTTAGTTGAAAATGCTCTAAAACATTATTGATTAGAGCAAATTAAAACAACACTAAGATACCACCTCAAACTTCTCAGACTAAGATGATGGGAAAAGAATGATAAATGTAGGTGGGGACGTGGGAAAACTGGGACACTAATATTGTGGAGAGCAATTTGGAATTATGCTCAAAGGGCTATAAAACTTTGACTCAGCAGTGTCATTAATGGTTCTATATCCCAGGGAAATCATAAAAGAGGGGAAAGGACCCATATCTGCAAGAATCTTTGTCGCAGCTCTTTTTGTGGTAGCAAAAAATTGGAAAATGAGTAGATACCCATTCATTGTGTAATGGCTGAAGAAGTTGTATATGAAGGTAATGGAATATTATTGTTCTATTAAAAATGATGAACAAACTGCTTTTAGAAACACCTGGAGAGATTTACATGAACTGATGTTGCACAGAATAAGCAGAAGCAGCATACATTGTAGACAATAACAGCAAGAATATAAGCTGATTAACTATGGAAGAATTGGTTCTTCTCATATTTTATGATCCAAGGCAATCCTAATAGACTTTGGACAGAAAATGTCATCTGCAACCAGAAAACAAACTAAGGAGATTAAATGTAAATCAATATATGCTGTGTTCATTTCTTTTTTCTGTTTTTTTTTTTAATTTCTCCCATGTTTTTCCCTCTTGCTCTAATTTTTCTCTCCCAACATGATTCATAAAGCAATGTGTATTAAAAATAAATAAATTCACTATAAAAATTAATCTATGATATAAATATAGAAAGACTGGGAAATTACATTTGGCAGGGGGCATTGAATTTGGAATATAGAATAGTCGACCTCTATGAAGTGGGATATCAGCAAAAGACAGTGAAGATGTTGAAGCATTAGAAGCATCAGTTGTCCTCTTTAGATTCTTATCCCCTTGAATGTGTGTTCATCTTTTCTTATGCTTTTTTTCATTCAACTAAAGCATGGCCCTGTGCACGTGTAAGTATCCTAGCACCCTTTGTTAGTCTAATAAATACTATGCCCTAATTATTATTATTATTATTATTACTATTATTATTATTTTTGCTGAGGCCTTTGGGGTTAAGTGACTTGCCCAGGGTCACACAGCTAGGAAGTATTAAATATCTGAGGTCAGCTTTGAATTCAGGTCCTCTTGACTACAGGGATGGTGCTCTATCCATTGTACCATCTAGCTGCCCCTATGCCCTAATTCTTAAGTAATGAGTTTTTTGAATGATTAAAGGGAATAATGAATTTCAGTTAGAGGCTAGTAAAACTAATTTTTCAAATAGTATTCCTATCCAAGTTTCCTATCCAAGTTATCCCTAAATCACTTGGGGCTCAGTAGATCCCAGGTTAGGAATGCCTGCCCTAAAGATATAGTAAGAGGGGGAAAGGTCATCTCACCAAGGAAAATAAGAGCTAGAAAAGCTTTTTAGAGATTATTTAGTCCAAGCATGAAAACAGGGAGATATGGAAGGCAAATAAAATTTTATTGTGATTTGTTGTTAATAGCTTTTCACATTTATTGAGCTTCCCTTATGCTGAGCACTGATTACATATTAATTATGAGTTATTGATACAAATTTTATCACTCTGAAAATTCAAATGGTCTTTCCTGATGAGCTACAAATTTGGAACACTTTTATCTATAGGGGCCAATTAAAAATAGGGCTCATTTAAAAAGAGATCTTAGTGTGAATGAATCCTTTATGAAGCAACCCTCCTTTTAAAGTACTCATGTCTGCCTGAGAAAATGTGGTCTGAAATTGTCAGAGTTTCATCATGTCAACTTCAAAGTGAATTTTCTACTTATGAAATCAGAACCTAACCAAGGGTGTTTTGAAATTATGTTATGTTAGCATATAATCACCAGACACAATCATAATAGCATAGAATCTGCCACATTTTTTTGCCCGACTAATACTTTAGAGCACTAAGCAAGACAGTAGCTGAAAAGAAGATTAAACTAGAAGGCCTAAACTAGACTTTTATCTACAGTATATTAGCCAAGAGATTCTAGGTTACCGAAAGTGGCTCACTGGAAAATGTGCTGCATCTGAACTCAGAACTTGCTTGGACATTTACTGCGTTTGGTGTCTAACTTTGTATAAGTCATTTGACACTTTTAGGATTTTGTTTCTCCAACAAAAAAACAAGTTTGGAAATGAAAACCTTTACACCACTGTACAACTCTCAATTTATGATCCTATGAATTAATTTCCCTGCTAAATATCTTACTTTAAAAAAGTTACAATGGAATGACTGTATTATGATTTTATAGGTTTCCTTTGAAGAAACTACCTTCTACACCTTAAAATTCTATGCAACCAGACAAATAAAATGTTATTATAGCATTTGTAATGTATTCCTATAGATGTAACTTCCTGCTATAATATCTTTTTTTCCAGAAACAATTAATGATGTTAGGTGAGATATGTCTATAATTCAGGAGTCCTCCTGAAAGAAAATTCTATACAAAGCTTAAAAATTTAAATATGTAGAGGCAGTCTATTTTGCTTTGCCTCTCTCATTCAATTCTGGGACTAACCCATTATATTGTAGCATCTCTGTAATACCCATTCAAACCTTAGAATGCTGTATATAATGTTGCTATTATGAGTATGTGTGTATATCTATCTATCTATATGCAGGTATATGTCTTAAGTTATATATCAATGAATATGTTTATAAGTACATATGTTTATTTGAAAATGCACATACATGTGTATGCACATATGTAAAATATATGTGTGGATACATGTGAACATACATATCTGCATATATACACACATACATATATATATATATATATACATACACACACACACACACACACACACCCTGTATCATCATCATCATCTAGCATTTATGGAGAACTTTAAGGTTTGTTAATCATTTTATAGATATCTCATTTTCTCTCTCAAAATCGTTGTTTAGTACTATTTTTACTGTGTTTTATAATTGAGTTAACTGAGGCAGATAAAGGTTAAGTGACTTGCCTAGGAACACAGACCCAGTAAGCATGTGAGTTAAGATTTTTAACTCAGGCCTCCTTACCTCCAGGTCCAGTACTCTATACTTAAAACCAGACTATTATACATGACAGAGTGTTCTTGTGATGACTGCAACTGGAATAAAGCAATACCAGCTTTGTGTCTCATGATTTTCTCATCACCATCACTGTCTTCCATTTACCCAAGTGTAATAAAACTTTGTGGATATGTCCTTAAAGAAAAAAAAAATGGCATTTAACAGATTATGTAATTGTAAAAGGAAAAAACAAATCGGATTTTAAGAATGGTGAAGTTTATGTGTGGTGCAGAGTGTTGGACTGATCATAGACTTATCCTCTCCAAGTACAACATTCAGATTTACCAAAATTGGTAGCCTTAAAGCAAGGCACTTACCAGAAATCTTAATGCCAACAGATTGGAGCTCCTCTCCTTATATGAACAGTTGGTTGCTAACTTGGAAGGAAAGCTGAGCCAATACACAGTTGTCAACAGTGGAATAAAAAAGAGGTGGGCAGCTTTCAGAGATTTGTCATACAGCATCACATTTACTAATCTAAGCCTGAACATTGCAAACATCAAAACTGTTTCAGTGAAAATGTTGAGGAAATTTAGATTAAATGAAAAATGAAAACTCCACAGGCTTTATTTTTATCAACAGGATAATTCATCTCTAAGAAGGCAGAACTTAGCTTGCAGATGATTCACTGCTGCCTGAGTCAATTTGGACCTGACAGATTTTTTTTCTTATAGATCCAATTTTTCTTGTACAGCAAGATAACTGTATACATATGTATGCACATATTCAATTTGTCAAGTATTTTAACATAATTAACATGTATTAGACTTCCTGCCATCTAGGGGAAGGGGTGGAGGGAAGGAGGAAAAAATTTGTAACAGAAGGCTTTGCAAGGGTCAGTGTTGAAAAATTACCCAGGCAGAGATTTTGCAAATAAAAATCTTTAATAAAAATTTAAAAAAAAATTGACCTGACAATTAACACCAAGAAAACAGAGGTTCACTACCAGTCAATACTGCACCTTCCATACATGGAACCATCAGTCCTAGAAAAAGGAGCTATTTTGAATACTGTGGAGAAGTTCACTTACCTTGGCAGCACACTTTCCAGGGATGGAGACATAAAAGATGAGAAAGGCACAAGCATTCCCAGAGCTACATCAGTGTTTTGGAAGTTCCAAAGGAAAAGAAGGGGATAAAATGTATTAGTTTGCGCACCAAAATAAAGGTCTACAGAGCCATTTTGATGACATATTGCGTTCCTGGACAGTATACCAGCACCATGATCGGAAACCACATCTCTTCCATTTGAGTTCTCTAAAAAAAGATTCTGAAAATCACTTGGCAAAATAGGGTAGCAGACAATAATTGAGATTCTTTTTTTTTAATCTGAAAAGAATTTTTATTTCATTCATTATGATATTTATTGAGCTCATTCTATGCTCAGTTGTGCAAGGTATTTAAAAGATCAATAAGAAAACAGTCACTGTTTCTAAGGAATTTGCCATATTGTATATTCTCATCAACATGATGGAAATCATGCTAGTCAGGAGTCAAAAAACCTCAGTGATGTGTTTAAAGCCAAATTTATTTTTTTGCATTATGATCTTTAGTTCACTATTCTGATAACATCCAACCTGTATATATTTATCTGTGTACATTACTGACTGTTTTCTTGAATATTATTACCTATGAATTACTGGTTATGTCCATTAATATTTCATTCTTTCATGCCTATTGCTTTCTTTGATTTCTTATTTCATATATATATATATGCATATATATATATATGTGTGTGTGTGTGTGTGTGTCTCATTGTTTCTTATTTTAAATTTAAAGTCATCTTTATCAGATTTGACTTTCTTCATTAAATAGTTGCATCCCTGCCTGCGATTCCTTCTTAAACTGTAATGTAAAAATTATTTCTCTTTCTCAAAAATTTTCATTTTAATTAACTATGTTTTCTCCCCAAAATATTTCTTTCTGTAGTGAAGCCCCTTTTAGCAACAGTAATGGATATGTCACCTGTCACCCTTAAAACTATAGTTCTTTGCCAAGGATTTCATAATCCCTAGCTACACTAGAAGTTTCATTTATCTTCATGTGAATGACTAATTTTGTGCAGTTGTTGCTCAGTTTTGACCTATCTTAGATTATTCTCCATCATGTCATAGATATATTTTTGTTTTTTATTTTTCTCTCTATCATTCATTTAATTTCCTTGTAGAGCTTCCTTTCTTTGTCACAGTAGGCACAGAATTGTCCTCCATTATAGAATTCTGAGATTCTTTCTATAGCTGAACTGTGAAGCATTCATACTTCTGTAAAGAGTGAAACTTCAATAGACAAACGACATTATGCAAATGTAAATGTGAATCTGACTAGGAGTCTATTTTATGGAGAACGCACATAGGCAAGCACTCACACAAAGGTTAGACAAAGCAATGCAGGTATACTCTCAAGATCTCTGAAGAATTGATTTTGAAAGCTTGGGATAAGCTGGCATAGGACTGCCTGGCAAGCATGCTTACATCAAACAAAGTACTGTATTCTATAAACCAAGCAGAATTGTGCTAGCTTAAAAGACATATACAAATGGAGAGATTTCTCCACTCTGCCAAAAGTATTGTGCCCGATTTGTGGTAGAGCCTTCCAAGCTCATATAGGCCTGATTGGCCAGAGTTGGACATATCGTACCTTGATCCCAACAGAGTCACGTCATTTTGTTCTTCCTCAAGGACAACAATACACACTAATACATAAAATCATAAGCTTCATTGATTGCATATCCAACTGCAGAAAATAGTGATGTAAACAGTGATTCCTCATCCATTTGCTTTTTCTTATGTTGATAAATAAGAAAACCTATTTTAAATGATTCTTTAGTTTCTCTGCAGAAAAGCCTTCACAATCATCTAAAATTTATTTTAACCAATACTGTTGGTTAAACTGTGATAAAACAGTGATTATTTATCTGAAACCCTTGGTAACTTCAACATTTATATTGAATTCTTCTTTGACTTGGATATAGCAATGAATTTATACTGACAGTAGAAAATATCTTTCTTAAGAATTATTCTTATCAAAAATAACTGATCATGTCATCAGCCATCAATAATAAATGTTCTCCATGTTCTTTCAGCATTCTCAACATGGGAGGGCTCCCTCTGACATATATGGTAGGACTTGGATAAGAATCTCTCATGATGGGAACAAAAGGAGTGAATGAGATCTGCACTACTAGAGCCAAGACTTGCATTGGTGAGTTCACAAATCTTTTTCTATACTTATAGGGGCAACAGTTCACTCTTAAGGCTAATGTATTAAAGATGTTCTTATGACACCAGGTGGAAAAATGCAAAATACTTTGGAAATCAAAGCATTTCACAGCTATTTTATGATACGCAGGATAAAACCCAACTTCTTTGGATCAGCATTGAAGGGTCTCTTTCATTGATTTTCCTCTAACCTCTCCAATTTTTTTCTCACTGCACATGAACTTATTCCTGAATAACCATCAATCTTCTTTAAGTAAATCTTAAATTCTCCTGCCTCCTCTGTGACCTTTCTCACCTTATATTCGTCCCAGAAATGTCTCTCCCCTTCTTCTCTGCTTATAGAAATCACAATAATTACTCTAAGCCAGGCACTGGTTTGCCTTCCTTGAACACATCAGTGGAAGTGAGTTTTATTCATTGTCTCTGCCGAATTTATCAAAAGTGGTATTAAATAGTGCTAGACAGGGATAGGAATAAGGATGGGGAAAGAGATGAGAATGGAGACAAGAGTAGATATGGGGACTGAAACAGGGACAGGGACAGGGACAGGGATTGAATATGCAGTTTCATCAGTAAAGAGACCTTCTAGGTGAGGAAACTCCTTGCACCAATACAAATTAGCAATCAATTTGGAGTTTTACACAGTTACCTGAAGCTCTGATAGGTTGGGTGAATTTTCTGGGGTCATACAGATACGATGTATCAAGGTTAGGTCACTGTCCTAGGTCGTCCTGACTCCATGGCCAACCATATTACAAGATACTACCTCTTATGGTATATTGATTCTTATTCATTACACATGAGCTTGTAGCTGTTTCAAATCCAGCTTGAGATACTCTGTAGCTGTGTGATTCTGGGTAAGTCACATAACCTCTAATTGACTTAATCCACTGGAAAATGGTGTGACACACCACTTCAGTGTCTTTGCTAAGAAAACCCATTGAGAGTATGGTGCACAGAGCTACAGAGAGTCAATGTAACTGGAAAAAAAAAAAAAAAAAAAACACCAACAAAGCGTATATCTCTAAGTAGAAATCTAGACTCCAGCAGCATTGTCCCTCTGAGCAGCAGGTAAATAGTATACTGAGCAAAGAAGTACTTGAAACTAGCAAATAATCCAATTATCCCCATTTAGCATTCATTGGTGCTCCTCTCTTTCACTTAAGCTCCGCCAATAAGGAGAGCCATGATATGCAATGGGATTAAACAAAGAAAAAAAAAAAGTGAGCCACAGGGCCAATTGGCCTAGTCTTCCTGCTGCATGTTAATGATGGTTTTTATGAAGATATTTATTTCTCCACAGAAGTTATAATCTTCAGGGTGAGGGTTATATCTCATATTCTTTAGATTGCTACAGTTTCTACCATCATGATTTTTTTTTCCTAGTAGGTAATCAATAGAACTAATAATTACAATTCACCTCTTTTGACTTTAAGACTAGACCTTTTTCTCACTATAGCATGTAACAAGAAGGGTGCTGACAGATGAGTTGAGATAATGCAATATTCAACTCTAGTTACAGGTATCCAAAGACAAATCTCCATGAATATTGAGTGCACAGACCTGACAAATGACTCTAGATAGTTAGGAAAGAATCTTCAAATGCTCCTATACCAAAGCTGGTGAACAGGTATCATCTTTTTCATTTATGGATAATATAATAAGACTAAATAGAGGGTAAGATTTGGCCTGTGGAAAGGAGATTTGAAATTGGACTCACTGAGGCCTGTAGAATGTCAAATCTATAAGGAGCTTAAAGATCATTTAATTCAATCCCTCTATTTTAATAAAAAAGACTAAGTAGAACCTCAGAGTAAGGGAGTTATTTTCTCAAGGTTACTATCTTACAAAGGAGTAGAGTCAAAATTTGAAGACGCTTTCTTTAACTCCAGACATTCATTTTATTGTTATTTATTTTTAACATTTTTTCTTCTAATTTTGAGTTCCAAATTCTCTCATTCTTCCTGTTATTTTTTTAAGAAGGAAAACATTTTGAAATCCTATTGCTTTATATCAATTATATATGTGAAATCATACAAAATATATTTCTATATTATCTGTGCTTCATAAAAAAGCAAAAAAAAAAGGAAAAAGGAAGTATCCTTCAATATGTACTCAGCATTCTTCGGTTCTTTCTTTGAAGGTAGTTAATATTTTTCATCATGTGTTTTTTGGAATCGTTTTTGATCATCGCCTTGATGAGAATAGCTAATTCTTTTAAAGTTGATCATCATTACATGCACTACGTACAGTGTCCCTCTAGTTTTGTTTGCTTCACTTTGGATGAGTTCATGAAATTCTTCCTAGATTTTCCTAAAATTTCTCCCCATCATTTTTATAGCACAATTGTATTCAATCATAATGATTCAGTCTTCCCCAAATTGGTGGACATTATCTCAATTTCCAATTCTTTGCCACCACAGAATATTTCTTATGCGTATTTGTCCTGTTCCTTTCTTTTTGATCTTTTGAGGATAAATGACTAATAATAGCATTGTTGAGTCAAAGGATATGCATATGTTTTTTAAATTTTATTTTATTTGCAAAACATATGTATGAGTAATTCTTCAACATTAACCCTTACATAGCTTTCTGTTACAAATTTTTCCCCCCAACTCCCCACCCCTCCCCTGGATGGCAGGATATCCACTACATGTTAATTATGTTAAAATACTTGACAAATCAAATATATGTATACATATTTCCAAACTTATCATTGTTGTGCAAGAAAAATCGTATCTACACAAAAGACATATCAGATAAAGAAAACACAATGTAAGCAAACATCAATCAAGAGTATGAGAATGTTATGTTGTGGTCCACATTTCACATCCCTCTCTCTGGGTGTATATGGCTTTCTTCAGTGAACAATTGGAAGTGGTTTGAAACATTTCATTATTGAAGAGAGCCATGTCCATCAGAATTGATCGTCATATAGTATTGTTGTTGTCGTGTATAATGATCTCCTGGTTCTGCCCATTTCACTCAGCATCAGTTCATGCAAGTCTCTCCAGGCCTCTCAGAAATTGTCCTCTTGGTCATTTCTTACAGAGCAATAATATTCCATGACATTCATGTACCATAATTTGTTCAGCCATTCTCCAATTAAAGGGCATCTATTCAGTTTCCAGTTTCTAGCCACTACAAAAAGGGCTGCCACAAACATTCTTGCCCATGTGGGGCCCTTTCCTTCCTTTATGATTTCTTTGGGATATAAGCCCAATAGAAATGCTGCTGGGTCAAAGTTTGATAACTTTTTGAGCAAAGCTCCAAATTGCTTTCCAGAATGGCTGTATCCATTGACAGCTCCACCAACAATGCATCAGTGTCCCAGCCTTCCCACATCCCCTCCAACATTCATCATTAACTTTTCATGTCATTTTAGCCAATCTGAAAGGTATGTAGTGGTACCTTAGGGTTGTCTTGATTTACATTTCTCTGATCAATAGTGATTTGGAGCACCTTTTCATATGACTACAAATAGTTTTAATTTCATCCTCTGAAAATTGTCTGTTCATATCCTTTGACCATTTATCAATTGGAGAATGGCTTGAATTTTTATAAATATGAGACAATTCTCTATATATTAGAGATATGCATATTTTTATAGCTGTTGGGGCTTAATTCCAAATTATTCTCCAGAATGTATGAACTGGTTAATTTATCTACCAATAATTCATTAGTGTATGTACCTTTCCTCCAGCTTTTGTCAGTTCTGACAATTGTGAGGTGTTTCCTCTGAGTTATTTTGATTTGTACTTCTGTAATCAATAGTAATTTAGAACATTTTTTTCATACGACTATAGATAGCTTCTGAATATAGCCTGTTCATATGCTATTGCCTTTTAACAATTGAATAACAGCTTTTCTTTTTAAAATTTATTTTAGTTTATCATATATTTGAGAAATGAGAAATTATCCATTTTTATATCACTTCATTTTTTATGGTATCTTTTTTATTGCAAAATATAGTTTTCCTGATTATCTCTAAATTGAGTTTCATTTTGCTTTTGTTTTGTCTAAGATCATGATTACTTATCCCTGCCTTATTTATTTCAACTGAAGTATTCAACTGTAGCGTTGTATTTTAACTTTGTCTATGTCTTTCTGTTTCAAATATGCCTCTTGTATAAAACATATTTTTGGATTCTGGTTTCTAATTCATTCTGCTATTTGCTTCTCTGTTATGGCTAAGCTCAACCCATTCAGATTCCCTGTTATGACTATTAACGACACATTTCTCTGTATTTCATACTCTTCTATTTCTTCTCTTTTTATCCTGTGCTTCTAGAGGTTCTTTCACTTCTAACCTTTGCCTCCTTTAATCTGTCCCTTTTCATTGTCCTCTACTTTTCATCTATCTCCCTTCCTTCCTAATTCCCTTTTGGGTAAGATAGTTGTAACATACAATTAAGAGTGTTTTCCCTCTTTGAACCAATCCTATGAAAGTGAAGTTCACTTTTGCCAGTCATCCTTTCCTCCCATTTTTTCCATCATGAAAGCTCTTCCTTTTATGTGAGATATTTTCCCATTCCAGCTCTCACTTTCCTCTTCTGTTAGTGCATCATTCTTTCTCAAAAATCAATTTTTTTTTTAAATTTTGGAGCTCACACCCAAGTCCTCTTCTTTTGATTGCTCTAATAATGAGTAAGTTCTTAGCAGTTACTTGTATTATCTTCCCATATAGGGATTTAAACAATTTAACTTAATTAAATCCCTTATTATTACTCTTTCATGTTTACTTTTTTATGTGTCTCGAGTTCTATGAACTCGAAAAAATGAATGTCATTTTTTTTGTATTCAGCTCTGTTTTTTTTTTTCATTAGGAATACTCGAAAGTCATCTCTTTCATTGAATCCTCTTTCCCTGAAAAATTTTACTTCAGTTTTTTGTATACATCATTCTTGATTGTAATTCTAGTTCCTTTGCCTTCTGGAAGATCATATTGTAAGTGCTCCTCCTTTTTAATTTGGAAGTTACTAAATCTTATGAAATCCTGACTGTGACTGCAGAGTATATGATTTTTTTTTCTTTCTGGCTGCTTGCAATATTTTCTTCTTTACCTGGGAGCTCCAGCATTTGAATATTTATATTCCTGGAATTTTTCCCTTTGAGATCTCTTTTAGGAAATGTTGAATAGATTCTTTCAAATTCTGGTTTACTCGCTGGATCTAAGCTATCAGGGCAATATCTCTTGATAAGTTTTAAAATATGATGCTTAAGCTCTTTTTGAATTATGATCTTCAGTTAATCCAATAATTCTAAAATTATCTCTCCTCAGTATGTTTTCCAGATCAGTTGTGCTAGCAATAAGATGTTTCATATTTTTTCTTATTTTTCATTTTTTGATTTTATCTTATTTCCTAATACTTTGTTGTCATTAGTTTCCACTTTTCCAATTTTACTTTATAAAGTATTTTCTTCATTAAGATTTTGCACCTCTTTTTTCATTTGGCTTATTCAACTTCTTTAATGAGTCATCTTCAGTAATTTTCTGGATCTCTTTTACCATTTGGCTAATTTTTGTTTTTATGGTATTACAAAGCAGCTAATTCTTTTAAAAATAATCTTCTTGAAAATCTATCCTCTTTTCTATTTTTCCCTGTATTACTATTATTTCTTTCTTTGATGTTTCCATTGATTCTTGTTGAATTTAGTTCAATTAGAATTTTCTTTTGAGGCTTTGGTTGTTGTGGTTTTTACTTTGTGTCTTCTGAGTTTGCGTTTTGGTCTTCCCTGTCACCATAGTAGCTTTTACTTTGTTCTTTGTTTTAGTTTTGCTTTTACTCACTTTTCCTGCTTATTTATTGACTTGGAATCTTATGATAAAATTGAACTCTCCTCAGCTGGGGATGGGAAAATGGTCTAAAACTTCAAGCGTTTTTGAAGGGAGGTATGTTGCTGTTTCCAGAAGTAGTTCTGGGTATATGAAAACTTTGAAAGATTTCAGTTTGGTATGCTCTTTGGAGAATTGTAATCATTGCTTTCCTGGTATTCAGTCTCCCATGCAATCACAAGCACTAGCACTTCACTTGGCCCTCAAATTGTAACCAGGTATTCTTCTCCCTTGTGACCAACCACAAGTACTCTTCTTCACTCTGGAATGCCAGCAAAGTGATCCCTTTAAGATGTTTCTCACCAGTTGTCAGACCCTCTTTCCAGCTGTGGGTTGAGAGAGCTCCCAAAGTTGCTGCTACTGCTTCCACTGCTGTGAACACTAGTTACATTCAGTCTGCACAGGCATCTTTCTTAGTGTTATAGGCTTGTTCTGCCAATTTTCTAAGTTTTCTTGGGCCAGAAAAAGTGTCTCACTCTAACCTTTTATTCATATTCCACTCCAAAATTTGATTTGAGGTATTATTTTAAAGTTGTTTGGAGAGGGATGTTGAGAGAGTTTAGCTCAATTATTGTCTCTAAACTGCCATATAGCTGATACAATTTTAATTATATCACATTACAAATCTCCTGAAATATTTTGGTGTTATTTTCTTGAATTTAAATGAAATGTCAACATAGACATTTATACATAGAAACATACATTTATTATATGCATATGCACATATGTCTGTAGAATTTCCATGATGGTTTGTCAGTACAGCAAAAACAGCACAACAAAATTTGTGTTCTCAATTTTGACTTTGTATTTACCAGAAAGGACTGCAAGTTGAATCTATTGATATAAGTCCCTACATGGAAAGCTTTAAGACATGCTTCTGAATGAAGTGAGATGGTGTATAACAGAATTTCTTTGAACATCTAGATGTTCTAGAAGAGGTTCTTGTTTGCTAATCGTGAGGTGAGAAGAGTTCTTTTACACTGACTACAAATATGTAACCAGATTTGGAAGGTTCATTCAAAAGGCACTAGCAGATCAGAGAGATAAAGGAGATAAATCTTGGGTTCTTCCCTGGACAATAAATATAGGTAATTCCCTTTTTGGTCATTTATTTTTACAATTTCAGTGAAAAATATTGGAGATGACTACAACCATGTAAGGTTGTAATCAAGTAGTCAAGAGTGTGAGCCATTCACAATCCAGGATTAGAATTCATGAAGGATTTGCTAGGAAGCACCAGAAAGAGACCATTGATCTTTTGGATACAGCCCAGGAATAGGTGAGACAAAGACATATCCAGAAGTTGAACACCAAACTGGTAGGATCAATGCTAGGTAGAAACTGAATTCTGAAGAATGAGGTGACATAAAAGAGAGTATGGCCTCCATGTATTGGGGAGAAGAGTACTTATACTTATTCAAATTTCTCAGTTAATAATATTTTATTTTTACAAATACATGTAAAGATACTTTTCAGCCTTCATCTTTGCAAAACCTTGTGTTCCAAATTTGTCTCCCTCTCCTCCCCTCCTCTTCTTTCCCAAGACAGCAAGCAATCTGATATAGGCTAACCTGTTGTGTACTTTCTAGAGTTTCCAAGTTGGGGTGCCAAAATGTACTATGCTTTTTAGAGACCCCATGCTGCAGTGCCAAAATATACCGTCTGGACTAGCTCTCTGTAGAATCTCGGGACCAGCTCGAATCCTTGGTCTTGGTGGAAGAGTGATGGTCATGGATGGTCAAAGATGGAGTCCATTTATTCCACATTCTCTCACCCTTATATACCCTAATACCCTTCTATATCCGAAGCAACACTGAGCATGCTCTAACCATATATTACACATGCAGGAACACATAAACAACTCGCTATTGTATGTAGATGACTCTTTGCCACTTGGTACCACACTGCTTCCGCTACAAGCCAGGTTGTCACTGCCCCCTGACTTCTCAGGAAAGCCGAGAGCCCTTAGGGGCAATGGGGAGCCAAACCAGATATTATCAGCAGGTTCCCTCTGGAATGAAAGGTCTTATACCTCACCCAGAGTTCCCACACTATTTGTGGCTCTCTACATTAAACGTATGCAATTCTTTTAAACATATTTCCATTTTCATCATTCTATGCAAGAAAAATAACACCAAAAGGGAAAAATAACATGAGAAAATCTTTAAAAAAGAACGAGGAAACAACAATAACCCTCCAAAAGATGAAAATACTATGCTTAGATCCACATTCAGTCTCCTTAGTTTTCTTTCTCTGGATATGGATGTCATTTTCCATCCCAAGTCTGTTTGAATTGTCTTAGATCATTGAATTGGTGAGAAGAGCCAAGTCCATCACAGTTGATTATCATATAATATTTTTGTGGCTGTTCACAATGTTCTCTTGGTTTTGTTCCCTTTACTTAGCATCAGTTTATGTATATCTCTCCAGGCTTTTCTGAAATCCACCTGTTTATCATTCCTTATAGAACAATAATATTCCATTATGTGGAATATTACCATAATATGTTTCGCCATTCCCCAACTGATGGGTATCCACTCACTTTCCAGTTCCCTGCCACTACGATACGGGCTGCTATAAACATTTTTACACACGTAGGCCTTTTTCTCTCTTTCATGATATCTTTGGAATACAGATCCAGTAGAAGTACTGGTGTATCAAAGGATTTGCACAATATTATAGCCCTTTGGGCATAGATACTTGTACTTGTAATAGACTGGTATTAGTTACAGAATGTTATATGTGTTCCCAAGTTTCTCCATAGCACTTCCTGGATATAGCTTCATAACTGTTCCAGAAGCAGATTCTACAGCTTATTCCATTCTGGGAACTCTATTAGTACACTCTGTGCATGCTAAGAGAGAATAGGTTTCTGGCTAGTACTCTTCTGACATATATTGGTACACAAAATGATTAAGGTCTTCAATTAGACATCTGGGAACTCTGTAGACCTCGTTATACTTGGCCTAATTTCATGACACAACTTGCAGACCTGACTCCACACCAACTAGCTCTGACTCCTGAAAAAAATCACTTAATGCTTAAAACCTCAATTTTTCTACCTTTTACATGGAAATAATTACAATAGTTGTACCTGTCATATGCTGTTGCTATTATGAGTAACCATAAAAAGCAATAGATATGTGAAGAATTACAGTGATAATATAAAGCTATTGATAATTAATTAGCATAACTAGCAATTATGATTTAATTTATTGTTATTATTAATATTTTCTTGCTTAAAGGATTCATCCTTTGGCCACTTGGGCAAAAGTTCCTCCAATACAGATCACAATCCTTCTTTACCTTAGCTGATTATGCTTGTGAGGTATTAAAGATGAAAAGATCATTACTTTGTGGTTATTTTTTTAGTTGTATTTTTATCACTTCAGCTGTTATTTTAGTATCACTACTGAAGGGATTATTTTGAGTTCCCTTCTGCCATTTCTCAACACAACAGATGTGGTTCTCCAAACAGAAATCATGATTTCCCTAATTCTGGAATTTCTGGTACGTGGGAAAGAGGCGCCTTCCATTGGCCACCTGAAAACACGGAGCTCTCAGGCACCAGAGGCACAGTATAGCCCCTGGCAGAGCTCTTTGTTTCTACTCTCTTCACAGAATGTGAACGCTCACACATCCTTTTTTGAGTCTTGCGTGTTAATGTAACTACGTAGGCCTGAGCTCCAGACCAAAAAATGGGATTGGTATGCCACATTTGCTAAGTATCTTCAAAGTCTCCGTACAATATGCATTCTGGTCTTGTATCTTTTCCAGTTGTTTTGCTTGTGTCTGACTCTTTCTGAGCCCATTTATAGTTTTCTTGACAAAAATACTGGAGTAGTATGCCATTTTCTTTTCCAGCTCATTTTACAGATGATGACACTGAGGTAAACAGGTTAAATGACTTGCACAGAGTCACACAGCTAGTGAGTGGCTGAAACCAGATTTGAATTGAGGAGAAGTCTACTTGATTCCTAACCCAGTGCTCCATCTTAGCTGCTCTCATCCCACCTCAGACATGTAAAACCTTTTGCATCTTACTATGTCACCCTTCAAAACTTAGTATAATTATACATTACCCCCATTCATGAACTCTATACTCTAATGAATTTTGCCTTGTAGCCATTCTTTATACATGCTATGCTGACAAATTTGGACAAATTTGCACAGGTTGTCTTCCATACATTTAATATAATCTTTTCTCAGCTCTCCTTTTTCAAATCCCAACTCTCATCAAATAGTCAGCTTAAGTTATTTGAGCTCTCTCCTTCCACCCACAATATAATAGTGTCTAATTGATTTTTCTTGCATATAGTTCAAAATATATTTTACATGTACATATTGTGAGTATATGTGTATGTGTGTATTGTATTCATAGCATATAAGTTCCTTGAGATGATGGAAAATATATACACATAAGTGTGTGTGTGCGTGTGTATATATATGTATGTATATATATATATACACACATACATATATACATGTATGCACATATATATCATACATATATGTCTTTTGTTATTGTGTTTCTAGAGATTAATATGTAGCAGATATTTAATAATTGCTTAATACCTAATTGATATTTCAAAACCAATGTACTTATTTACCTTTTTGAGACTATGTATCCCCATCTCATCCAAGTTGGAAATGTAGTGACCAATCATGGACTCATCTAATGAAACTTTTGCATGTTTGATTTCCTACCAGGGAAAGTTTGTTTTGTCTTATGCATCCAACTAGCTCCCTACTCCCAAGGGGATCACCATATTGGTATGGGTTTTAATTCAGATAATTAATTGGCTTGATTTCTCCAACAATTCAAAAGCTCAAGTGATTTCCCAGTCATGACATGGCCCAGGAGTAAAATACTATATTCCGAAAATATTTACAATTGTGTATTGTATTTATTTATTTATGTATTTTCTCCCTACTAGACTACAAGCACCATGAAGACATAGACTTGAATTAGTTAAAAATTATTTGTCTGTAAGAACTTAGAGCAATTTCTTCATATATACAATCATTAATGCATATCTGTGGAAATGAAATATAATGAGTATGGGTATTGACAACCCAGTGAACCACTTCTCAAATTACTACATGTGATGCCCCTCATAGATTACACTGAAGTTACTTAAACACTTTTTTATATTCTTAGTTATCTAGAATATTGAAGAGTACATTTGATACAGAGTCAGGAGAATAGAGTTAGCATCCTAATCCTACCATTTATGGTCATGTGACATTTATTAAATGATTTTTCTAACTAATTTATTATTCTGGTGCTAAAGATGAGCCATCAAATTACTTTGTGCATTAAATGCTTTATCTGTGAAACAGGAATACAAATGTTTCTACTGCCTATATCAAAAATAGATATAAACATTGTGTGTATATATACATATGTGTGTATGTGAGTGTACAAAGTAGTAGTATATGTAGATTTGGGAGTAGTAAGGACAGGAGTGGTAGGTTATGGTAGTAGTAGTCGTGGTAGTAGTAGTAAAGAGACTATAGTAATAGCAGCAGCAGCAGCAGTAGTTATATTTGTAGTAGTAGTAGTAGTAGTAGTACTAGTAGTAGTAGTAGTAGTAGTAGTAGTTGTTGTTGTTGTTGTTTTAGTTGTTGTGCTGAAATAACTAAAATAGCAATGTTTAAGGGATGATGATAACTCTCTTTCTATATCACCTTGAGTGGAGATTAGCCTTATCTTACCTGGATCAGAGGGTAGCTCCCACCTGCCAAGAGCAATGGGTTAAAGCTGCAAAGAAACAGATTAAGACTTGATGTCAGAAAATATTCCATCATAATTAGAACTGTAGCAAAGACTGCCCAGGTGAAAGACTGGGCTGTTCTTCCCTGAAATATCCTCAAGAGCAAGTTGGATGACCATTCATTCATTGGTGATTTGCTAGAGCTGCTCAGCCAGCACAGGTTAGCATCCATGACTTCTGAGATATCTCTCTTCTCTCCTCCAAACTCTAATTACTAAGGATGGCTCAGGAATCTGACTGCTTCCATTTTCTTCTCAGAGATTTGATCTCTCTGCCTGCTGTTCTTTCAAACTTTCTACCTGATAGGTGATAGGTGTTTCCACCTAGACAATTCAGGTCCATTTTGAAGTAGAAACTTAAGGATCATTAAATATTTATTAAATCTCTGAATCTTCATGTTTAAAAAGATTTGTCTTCCTTTCCCCCTTTTTCTAAATTAAGATAACCAGGGTACAGTCTTCCTGCAAAAACATTTTGCTGCCATGAGAAAATACTGCAGTTTATGTTATACATGCAGCCCGTGCAATTAAGTGGCCTCTTCTTTGTGTCTGTTTATACAGCGCCTATCTGTATTTTCTTCCCCATCAATCCAAGAAGAGAATGCAGGGAGAAGCTGCCTTGTTTCTCCATGTCTGTGGACTGACATATTCAGACATTTCTCTGTGATTTGAAAAGAACGTATTTAGTTTATTTTTAGAACAGACATTTGAAGAGTGTATTTTCCTTCTGATGGAGTATTTCTATTCTAAAGAAACCATTCACTTATAAATATTCTATCTTTTCCTTTAAAGTTGCCAGACAATTTTTTCTGAACAAATCTCATTTCCATGAGAAAAAAGCAGCTGTGTTCCTAATTTAGAAGCCAAACAGAGCTGCTCAAAAGTGGGCACTGACACATTAATTCACACGCTCACCATCTCCAGTTCTTAGATATTCAGTGAAAAGGAAAAGATAGGATATGTGAAATAATATAATAAGAAAGGATTAAGATTATATTCTGAACCCAAACATAATGTTTTCCTTTTCTTCCTTCCTTCATTGCCCCTCCCCTAAATTGTAAAGCTGTGGAAATGATGTCTTTATTATATTTTCTGTTTTCTAATATCTCTCAATTATCTTCTTAGGAAAGCCTCATCACAGTAATTGACATTTTCATCCCTTTCCAAATCCCAGGAGCCTCCAATTGATTTAGCCAAAGAAACTTAGATACCAGAACTCTGCACAGTCTAGAAAGAAATGGGAAGCTTGATTAAATAAAGACATAAAGACATACTATTTGGAAACAATTGAGGAGAAGAAAAGAGTGAAGGTCTTTTTAGCAGGTTACCTTGTTAAAGTCTTGTTAGCAGGAGGGATCATAGCAACCAAGAACAGGATTTTGCAATTCGGTTGAATCATTTTTTTTTTCCTTTGCGGGCCTTAGTTTTTTCACCTGTAAAATGAAAACCTCAAATTACTTAATATCTGAGCTGCTATCTAGCATCAAAATGTGGAGGACAATAATAATAAGTTGTTTTGATTCTGCTCACTTGAAGGCAGGTTTAGCCATTAAGGAAATACTTAATATGTTATACATTTTATCAGTAAAAAGATGTAAGAAATAGATGATTTTTCATTCTTTCATTTGGAGCTATTCCAATTATTCTCAGCACTTAAGTTACCCATTTCCATCATTGCTGTGTACTTGAGGAATGGGATCAAGGATGGGATGAAGGACAGGTACAATTCACAAAGGAAGTTAGAGAGTCACGTATGAACTGAGAACAAAAGGAAATCAAGTGATAGCCACAAAATACAAAGCCCTACCTGAGCAAGATAGCTACCATTTTGAAGAAATCTTCTATAGGTATTTTAGGGGAGGGCATTGACAGAATTTGACAAGATGAAAAGGAATAGATGAGATTACAATCTCCACTAAGGGAAAGAATGAGGGGACCCATGAGGACATAGATTCATCCAAATCTCAAAATATACATATTGTTTGGAGACAATGAAGGACAGTCCTACTTGAAAAAAAAATTACCAATATGTCGGCCTATCTCTTTTTTCTCTCCTCACTAAATTTCTCTCATCTGTGGATATCTCCTATCATCCTGATCTATATTTTGCTGCTGAACCCAGATGTCTCCCAAAGAGAGGGTGATGCTGGTGACTTTGCATAACCTGCCTCACTTACAATTTACATGGAAGTAAGGTATCACCTCCCTGATGTCAATGGTCCTGTTCAAGAATAAAGGATGAAGTACAACAACTAAACTCCACTTCCTTCAGCTGATTCTCAAGTATCACAACTTTGCTCCTCATTCCCTGTGACTCTAGAATTTCTCCAACTTACCAATATCTTTTATATAGAAAATTCTGACTGATGATGATGTGGTGGTGGTGGTGATGATGATGATGACACAGGAGGCATAGTGTAATTCAGAGCTCCAAATTATAGTTAGCGGACCTAGATTGTCACCTCACTTTTCCCATTAACACTTAACAAAACATAATCATGATCAAGGTTATAACAAATACAAAAGGCTGTTAATGTATATCAAAGAAAGACTTTTAGCATTCTGTCATTACTCACTCTTTACATAGCATTGTAATTCCCAAAGATTTTTCTTCATAATTCTAAGTGATGATTTTGTGTATTTTGGATTTGATAGACCAAGGATTTCAATGTGAAGATTGTTTTTTTATGCTGTATCTCTGTGGTTTGTAGAAGCAAACTAGAGTAATGTCCCAGTCAGCTCACATCACAAGAGAAACAATCTTTAATGATATCTGACTATGGGAACTACTAACCGCTATGTATAACAGATGAGCCAACATGCTACCAGTACTAGAAGGGGTAATAGTAAGCAAGGAAGCAAGATATTTTGCAATTTGGTTGAATCACTTTTTTCCTTTGGGAACCTTAGTTTTTTTATTTGTAAAAATAAAGACCTCAAAGTACTTAATACCTGAAATCTTAACTAGCATCAAAATGTAGAGGACAATAATAATAACAATTTGTTTTTATTCTGCTCACTTGAAGGCAGGTTTAGCCATTAAGAAACTGCTTAATGTGATACATATTTTATCAACAAAATATGTAAGCAATAGATCATTTTTCATTCTTTCAGTAGCAGCTATTCCAATTATTCTCACCATTTAAGTTATTTCTCCATAGTTTTTCAACAGTTTCTAATTCAACATAGTATATGAATTAATTTAGATGAATAAGTTAGATACTTAGAGTAATCCCTAGATATAATTCATTAGACTGATGATGAGTATTCTAAGATTAGAAAGTAGAAATAAAATTGAATAATGTTGATAGATTCTTAATTGCAACTACCACCACAACAAAAAATTTTTAAGGACCTACTATGTGTTTATTTGTTACGAGGTGCTACATATGAAAATGCAATACAAATACAACATAGCCTATCCTCAAGTAACATAAGTTCTATTGGGAAGTTACAATAGTTACACAAATCTAGTAGGAGGTTAAAGACGTGGAACAAGTTTGATATGATGTTCTTTTGTGACAGCACTAGCCATATATATGTGCTTCTGAGAGTTGGTAGGCTAAAAACATCTGACTTGGCCCAAAGGAAACTGACTGAAATGTTTTTCCTACTTTTAGTTACTTCTCTGTCAATTGAGAGTTGGATTTCATGCCATGTGCACATATAGCTTTGCTCTCTTTTGCTGTATTTTTAATTCCCTATTTAAAATTAATTTATTTTAATAATGAATGAATTTATAATAGCAGAATTCCTCTAAGAAGGTACACAAGATATGACTATTAAAGAGTGTACTGCAATGATTAACAGATTTATAGCTGGTTACTGGCCTTCCTAATCAAAGGTGACCAAAATGGCTTTACATGTTGGGCTCAAGGTACAACATATATAATTGTGACTGATCAGAATAATAGGAACCCCAAAGTCTCTACCATAGTTCAGCCACAAATAGTTCTTATGAACATATGGAAGGGAGATGTTTCTAAATTTGTGCATGTCACATTTCTTTTGAGCTACTGCAATCTGCTTTTCTTTGATGTGGCTATGCCATGCTGGGCAGTCTTGTGCCAGGGTCTCCCGTGTCTCATGACTGATTCCAAAGTTCTTCAGAGAGACCTGTGAGCATGTCCTTGCTTATGTTTTTACTTCTAAATGAATGCTTTCTTGTATGAGTTTTCCATGAAATAATTTAAGCAAACAGGCTTGGTTTTAAAGAACATGGCCGGTCCATTTGGAGTTGTGCTGTTTGAAGCAGAGTTTTGAAATGTTTGCTAGTTCAGTTTGAAAAATAACCTTAATATCTGGACCTTAGCTTGTCACAGATGTAGCAGTAAGTTTTGGTATGGGGCAATCATGTTTAAAGTATCCTTCAAGACTAGAAAGGAAAAAAAAAATAGGATAAATCCTCAAAGTTGAAAAGAAAATGAAATTTTAAAGAGTCCTGAGAAGTAACAGGTTTTAACCCAAAAATGGCCAGTAGACTCCAAGAAAACAATTAGGTTATTTTGACTCAATTAATTTGTACACCACTGCAAGTCAATAGAAACTAAATGATGGGTATAGAAAGTTCTAACCACTAACAGGATCATATAAATCTTCCTACAGGAGATGATACCTAAGTTCAAACTTTAAGGAGGCTAAATATTTCAAGAGGCATAGAAGAACAGGATCTCCATTACAAGCATGAGTTCTAGGGACTAAAATGCTAGAATCATTAGAGAGTTTATTCCAATCTCTTTACGTTGCAAAGAAGACCAAAAAGATGAAGTGTTTATATGTGTGTGTGTGGTATGTGTGTAGTGTGTGTAGTGTGTGTGTGTGTGTATGTGTACACACATCCCTTTATAAAATATTTAATACCTTTAGAAATTGTTTCAGTCATGCAAACATTGATTTCATTCTAGGAATCTTTTAATTTGCATTATAAAACTCATTGTAAATATAATTCTCTTGTATCTCTAAACATACTTTATGTGCATACAAATATTAAGGTCACTTCGTCAAAGCATAAGGACTAGTTAGTTGTTTTTTTCTCCATAGAAATGCCAAGTAGATCTTCAGAAAGGCTGAATATCATTCAAAATGACAATGTACAAGTACACCTACAGTGAATTAAGATGGCCATTTTCTCACATTCTCTCCTCATATGTTCCCATTTTGGTCATTTATGCCAACTTGGATCCAGAAAACCATAAAGACACTTTAATTTTCATTTATCTTATCTTTAGTCATTCATAGTTTTCTATTCTTTAAAAAAAAAACGAAAAAACAAAAAAAAAACTTGTCTCTGTATCTGTGTCTTTGTCTTTCCTCTTCTCTTGTTCTCCTCTTCTACACACACACACACACACACACACACACACACACAGAGGGGGGGGGTCCTCAGTGGGATATATTTGTGTCCATTTCTAATATAACTTCCACATCAGATTTTTGTGATGTATTTGATATATCAATTCCTACTCTATATTTTCTTGTTTTATTTTACATTTTCATTTTTAATGTAAAAAATATACCTTTCATTTTTTCCTAACTTCTTTATCTCTTTATTGATTAAATTTTTTTATTAATTCATGCTTGTGAAAAATACTGAATATACTTTCCTTTTATTTTTTTAAAATTATATGATCTTTCACAGTCATGTTGTGTGTTCATTTGGAATTTATTTTGGAATATGATGTAAAGAGTTGCCATAAACCCAATTTTGGCCAAGTTACTTTTCAGTTTTCCTATTTCTTATTTGTAAGAACATCTTCTCTCAATCAATTTTTTTTTTTTTTTTTTTTGCTTTGGTACTCTTGACTATTGTTTCCACCATCCACCATTCACTCATATCTTCTAATTTTACTTCAACTATAAATCATCTGATAATTTCCTTGCTGATTCTTTGGAATTAAAAAAAAATCTATCATATAATCTTCAAATAGATATAATCTTTTATCCTTTATATATCTTTGATTTTTTTTAACTTGCAATAGCCATATTATTATAGCTAATTAATTGAGGGGCAGTGTCAAATAAAAGGGGTGAACAGGGTCATCCTTGCTTTACCACCCTTTGTACTAGGAAAGCTTTTAGTGTTTCTCCATTTATAATTTTAAATTGATTTTATGCTTGATTTTATGCCTACATTGCATACTTTGTACATTGCATCTCCTTCATAAGTATCATTCTGGAAAGTTTATTTCTTATTCGTTGTTGTTGTTGTTTTTGGGTTTAAATGACTTGCTCAGGGTCACACAGCTAGGAAGTGTTTCTGAGGCCAGATTTAAATTCAGGTCCTCCTGACTTCAGGGCTGGTGCTCTATTCACTGTGCCACTTAGCTGCCCCTAATTCATTTTTTAGATGTGAAAATTGAGAAAAACAGGGTTAGGTGACTTGCCCTGGATCACACAATAGTAAGTATCAGAGACCAGATTTCCACTCAGGAAGATGGGTCATTTTGACTCCAGCCTACCCTGTTCTATTAAGCTGCTCTAAATTGTACTTAACTGAGTGTATTTTCTCTATACCTATTTACATACATGTTTTCTCCTCCATTAGAATGTAAACTCGGAGGGAAAAGATTTTTTTTTTTCATTTTTTCTTTGCATTTCTAGTATTTCAGACATTTCAAGACATAGTTTTAATGACTGCTGATTGATTAAGTGAAAGACATTAAAATAAACATTATATATAATTAGAAAGGAGATTCTTGTACAGGGCTTAAGATACAGAGGACAGATATGTAACCTGAAAACAAAACAAAGAAAACACATTAGTAGAACTGGAGGAAAGCCTCAGGTTTTTGTGTGAATATTTTATGGGACATTTATGGAAAGAGATGGACAAGAATTGCATAGCCAGGAGAGCAGAATGAGTTGCAATTTTCGTCAAGTCGATTCAAGGATTTGGATGGCCACCAAAGCTTTCTAAACAAAGTTCTGCAACTGCTAACCAATGTTTTTGGGAAGTCAGTGAAGTAATTTGGTTCTCTAGTCTTTATTTCTGCTGCAACACTGGGAGAAATCTAATAGCCCCAGCTGATGGAGAAAGAAGAGGGAGCAGCTAAAGACAATCATTCCCAGAAATCCTCCCCAAGATATTGACAAAATATCAGTCCCATTAGTAGTTTTTAATCTTATTCCTAAATATTAGCATGGTCATTCCCTGTCAAGAAAACCTAATTCATATCTTGTCCCTGAAATGTACTAGCCATGTGACTTGTGAGTGAGCAATTTAAATTTTCTGAGCCCCAGGCAACTCTCTCAGAAGATAAGCTGCAGTATATCCCCTGATAGCTCCTTCAGGGCAGGAATTATTTCATTTTTATCTTTGCATTGCCAAGATCTGGGATTGCATTTGCTTAGCACATAGTAGGAACCTAATACATTAATAAAGGTCTGCTGACTGATTGATAAGTTAATATTCTTCTTTGTTGGGAAATTCTCCACACCAATAAAACCACAGGACTTGATTAATAACAAAAAAAAAATCCCCATTCAAACATGTTCCTTTAATTGGAAAAATATCACAAAATAACATTTTTAATTTTGTCTTCTCCCTTTGTCCTTTTACAGAGAGAATGAATATTGAAACACCTAAAATTAAGAACTGAGGAAGGAGGAAATCTAGTAGAAAAAAAATGTCTCTAGAATCCACAAAATGAATAATGATTGCATAATATTCATCACATTAATAATAATTATCTTAAGATCACAGAGGTCTTTAGCAACTGAGCCAGGAATGGAATCCAAGTCTTCCATATCTATTGTGATCTTTCTACTATATCTTGATGCTAATCCAGTTTTTGCTGATATTGCTTTTTAGTGAATGGAATTAATTACAAAAGTATAATCAAGCCTTATTACATTCTACTACAGCGGCAATTTTCTCACAAAATTGAGTATTACCTTAATTGCCATCTTTATCCAAACATGGCCATAATAATAGTTGTATCTTATAACATATGGCACTTTGTTCTTTTAAAAAATCCCTTTCATTTATTTGATCCCATTGAAACCCAAGTAAAACTCTGGAAACCCATGGATCTTGGGTTTAAGGAGTAACCTCCAGATCATCTAGTCTGGTCCTCTAATTACAAAGAGGAAAACAAACACAGAGAGACTAAACAGCTTGCCTAAAGTTAAACAGAAAATAAATAAGGAAGTAAAGATTCAGAGATTTAAACCAAGTTCTAATGAATCCAAGTTCAATGGGAGGCTTTCTGATTCAGGAGTGAGAGGACCTTCTAAAACACTGAACCCATTTAGGCGACTCACTTCAATTCTATAGGCTAAAGTTTGAGTCTTTGGAAAATGAGGGAGCTGTGCTCACTGGACCTCCGAGCTGTCTCCTAGCTCCACCTCAGGCAGCTGGTGCTCATTCTGCTGGGTGACATGATAATACAAACATCTATGTTGCCATTTTACAAATGAGCAAACTGAGGCTGGAAGGGCAGCTGATTTGCCCATAATAATACGGCAAGATAGGACCCAAGACAAGACAAAATCCAGTTCTCCCAACTCCTGGTGCTCTTTCCATCCTCCTGTACTCCTGAACCTTGGTAGTCCTGAGGCATTTTGTGTGTCCTAATAAGATCCATATGAAAACTCTTCATTTTCTTTCATTTCCTACTGTGAGGACCTAATTAAACATGTCCCCTTTCAGTTTCAGATTTCATTTACTATTTATATTCATGAAGGACACATCTCAGAAACCCTTCCCCAGAGTCTTTGGCTTCCATCTTTCTCTATTCCTGGGGTGATTGTCTCTCTCTGCGGTCATGAGGGGCATTGGGTGGTTCTTTCTCCACTCTAATTGGGATAAGTGTTGCCACATCTCAGAAGGGGAGTTTCTTGGTGTGCCTTGAAAATAAATGTGGCTCCTGAATAATTATTTGGCTCTGTAAAAATTGATGCCTTGAAACCCTGCTGAGACTCTGCCATCAAAACAGAAAAATCAAATTTTACTCTGAATGGAGTCTTAATAACAGTTGGAAATTTCTGCCTCTTGCCCATAATTTATTTACAAAGAATCTTTTTGAAGAGAACTGGCTTGGAGAATTCAGTATGCCTTTGATGTTTGCAAAAAGTAACCATATAGTTAGGCAGGGTGACTTTTACAATGTATACAGAGATACAGAGTTTGGATAGTAGCAGATGATTCTCTGATAGAGATAGAAGATTGTATGCTATTTACCTTGCATCATATGTGTGTCCCATTTAGATAAAAGGGAGAGGTACCATAATGGAGTACTGCTAGCCTCCCATCATTAAGAGTAACAAATCCCCTGGAGTAGTCGCACAGATGCAAATGCAAACTATCTGCACTTAGAATTCTATGAAATATGCCACTGATTCCAGTCTCAGAGATAGATGGGGCGTCCCTTCAAAGACTGCAGCCACTTTGGAGGATCATTACTCACAACAGTCAGAAGCTAGCTGCAGAGAGGGAGCTGGCCTCTGGAGTGAGGAAGACAGCCATTCCAGCCCCTTCTCTGACAGCCACTGAGTGTATGACCCTGGGCAACCCTCTTGGAAGTGCCAAGAGCACACTTTCTAAGATTAAGTTGCAACAGACTTGCCAGACCACGTTGGTGGGAAAAGTTTCTTAACTGGAAATTCCCAACATCCATTAAATCACAGATTGGGTGATGGATGAGCAAGGACGAAGAGAATCTGAGAGCTGGCAGGAGCCTTAGAAAGAACCTTTTGTTGTTGTTGTCCTTTCTGTTGTGTCTAACTCCGTGACTCCATTTGGGGCTTTCTTGGCAAAGATACTGAAGTGCTTTACCATTTCCTTCTTCAGTCCAATACACAAATGAGGAAACTGAGGCAAAAAAGGGAGTCACATAGCTAGTCGGGGTCTGTTTTCTTGTTTTATGGATGAGGAAACTGAGGGTCAAATGCTGAAACTAACAGGAAAATTCAGGTTTGGTGATTCCTTCAAGGTCACATATATAATAAATAGCAAAAAGAAGTACCCAAATCCAGTTCTCTAAGTCAGAGGATCAGAGATTTAAAGCTAGAAAAGACCTCAGAGATCACCATGCCCCCTGCTCCATTTTACCAGTAAGGAAATAAGTTTAGTAAAGTTGAGCGACAGTTAATGTCAGAGAGAGGATTTAAACTGGGTGGGCTTGCTAACTCCAAGTATAGCATGCTAGCCACAACTCCATGCTGCATACTGATTCAAAGACGAAAATATATTTTATACAATAATATACATATGTATAATACATAAATATTATTATGTATTTGTATACATATATTGTGCCCTATAATTATGTGTATATAATGAATTATATTACTGTATGTTATATAATATTAACATAGTTTTATTTCATTTAGTCTTAAAGTATATTGAATTAGAATATGCATACCTATATACATATGTGGAGATATATTTATATGTATATATAAAAACACACATATATATTTCTAAGTACATATTATAGAACATAGGTGCATATCCATCTGTCTATCTTCCTGTCTATATCTTGCATGATGTTAACATCACTGATAGCCATGAAGGTTACTCATCCAGAACTATACATCCTGGAGAATAAAACCAAGGGACCTTTAAGAAGTATTGCTAACAATAAGGTTAATAGAGATAGTGGAATTCCAACTGAGCAATGTAAAACCTTAAAAGACGCTAGTGGTAAATAGGCCACAAATTTGTAAAATCCAACACTGGCCGCTGGATTCCAAAAGATTACTTTATGTCCCAATTTGAAAGAAGGGTAATGCTTAAAAAAATGTTCACATCACCAAACAATTGTTCTCACTTCATGTGCCAGCAAGGTTTGACTTAAAATTCTGCAAGTTGGGCTAAGGCAATATGTGACACAATGATTACTAGAAGAACAGTTTGGTTTTTAAACAGGCAGGGGAACTAGAGACCAAATTGTCAACATTTGCTGGATTATGGACAAAGTAAGCAAGTTTCAGAAAACAAAGTAAAAGAAAAGGAAAAAAAAATAAGATACTTCATGACAAATATAGGGAGAAAAATGAAAGCAGCGTTTGATTATTTTATATGGATCTTTGTTGGTAAGGTGATATTTATACTTTTTAGTGTGCCATCCAGGTTTGCTATAGCTTTCCTTCTAAGAAGCAAGTGTCTTTTAACTTCATGACTAGAGTTGCCATCTTGAGTCATCTTTGAACCCAAGAATAAAATATCAGGCACTGCTTCCATTTTTTTCTCCCTATATTTATCATGAAGTATCAAGGGAATAGAAGGAGAAACACTTTAATAAAACAGATGACAGTCATCATCCAAAGTCAATGCAATAGAAGTCAACATCAGAAAGGATTTAATAGGGGAAAATAGATATATGGGAATATATAATACACATATATCTGTGTATATATACATACACATGCATGAATATACACATGCATGCATAGACATATATAATATACATATACATTTTACTGACATATACAGATGCACACATACAAACATTTGACTGAACAGTCAAATACTGAAGCTTAAGCTTAAATAATTTGGCCGCAAAATGGGATTTGGAACAAATGCTGATGTTGGGGAAGACTGAAGGCAAAAAGAAAAAGGGAACAGCAGAGGATGAGACGAATAGATGGTACAGAAAGAAGGAACAAGAATTTGGATAGGATTTGTAAGAGAGAAAAAATGGAACTGGTGGGCTATGATCCATGAAGCCATGGAGATTCGGACACCACTGAATGAGCAACAAATATCAATCTTCATACACACACACAAACACATATATTATCTGCATATGTGTGCTTTCATATCTATATCTCATCTCCATTTTTCTAACTATATGAGGAATGATATTGCTATTCAGTTTGTAGACTTTGCAAGTGATTAGTATTTTATACTGGGAAGCTCAGGGCTCATCTAGTCTAATAGCACATTTTACAGATAAGGAAACTGAGTTTCTAAAAAAGTAATGTATTTTGTTCCAAGTCAGATAATGAGACAATGATAGAGTCAAGTTCATGGTCTTGTATCTTGGCTTCCATTCCAATGACTCTCCCCCCTCCCCCCACTCTATATTATGACTTTGCATGTTATGTGAGGACCACTGGCATTTCAGCAGGATATTTGACAAAATATTTCAGACTTTCCTTGTGTGGATAAGACTTATAAGTGTATGGATAAAGAATTGCTTGGCTAATTGCAGCCAAAATAATCATTCAGAAACCAAATATCAACTGAGAGGGGAAGCAAGAGAGTCTTTAGTGAGATGCCTCAGTAATCTCCATAGCCTTGTGCGATCAATATTATTTTTTATCAATTTTATAAATGAAGTACAAAAGACAAATTATCAGACTTGCAAATGAAACAAAGTTAGAGGAGGGGTGAGATACATTTTAGATTACAGAGTCATCATCCCAAGTCAATGCAATAGTAGTCAACATCAGAAAGGGTTTAATAGGGAGAAACAGATATATAACAATATGTAATACACATATCTTTATACATACACGTGCATACATATACATATGAAAGCACATACTGCTATACAGGCATACCCATATACATACATTATATGTAATATATATATATATGTATATATATATATTCTATTGTGACATCACATATCTATTGTATGTACTTTGGTCTTTTCTTCTATAACAGTTTTGATCCTATTGTAACCAGATTAGGAATATATACTATATACTGTCCATTACAATTAAACACTTTGCCACTCTGTCTTCTTGCAGCTTAATCTCTGCTAATCTTTAACTATGTGTCAGTACCCCCCCCATTATTGTTCCCTTTAGTTTTCTCTGTAATTACCCTGAAACTGCTAAGTACTGGTGGTGGGAGTCAGTAAGCCTTGTAGACTGAGTTCAATGCAAATTCATATTCTCTAACTTCAGCTGTGTCCCTGCTGCTCTACAGCAACCCTTTTATCTATCTGATTGATTCCCTATCATATTCTCACAGCAGCTGTGTTCTCCTTCCTCAATTCCACAATTCCCCTATACCCCTGTCTCTCAGCAGATGACCTTACTCTTTGCTTTACTAATATTAAGCCCATGAGTAATGGATCCCCTCACGCCTCCTCCTTCACACCTCCAAAGCCTTTATGCATAGGAGATCTTAAAAATTTTTGTGCCACAGATAACTTGGGCAGAATTATAAATCCTAGAGAATAATGCTTTTAAATTCATAAAATAAAAGGCATAGAAATATAAAGGAAACCAATTACATTAAACGTATTTGTCTATATCTCTATCTAGATATAGAAAAGGTGTATGTACATATATAAAATAAAGATATCTAAAAGATAGCTGCATATATTTGTCTGTTTATCTATGTAGATATAGATAAAAATAAGGTTACTGACTTCAGATTTAAAATCTTTGCTCTCTACTGTCTCCTCCCCACCCCCAGCCTCTCTTTTTCTCCAGCCTGTGAGGAACAGATGTTTTTTTTTTTTATCGCCAATGCTGGTAATTCTCTCCACTTATGACCTCAGTTTCTGCCCCTTCTAGCTTCTTTGGATGCTTTCTCCTTTCATCATCTTCCATTCCCTTTAGCTTTATTCTCTACCTCTCTGTTGTCAATTATTCCAATGTCCCCTGATGCTGGCTTTGGAAAGTCTGGCAGCATGAAGTAGTCTCAAGTATATGATTTGGTTTGTTCATGGATTCAGAAAAGTATATATTGGGGAGAATTATTTTCAAACATTAAGGTGGGGAGTAAAAACAGGAATGAGAAGGTTGAGAATGAGGAAGTGTCTGGAAGCTTGGAGCCTTAGGAAATTTTCAAGATAATGGAGAGTGAGATTAATATGATTACATGTGAAAGGGATTTAGCATCCCAAGATGTAAACCTCTCTCTTGGTGATATTCTCATGCTTTTCATTAGCCTCTACAACAGCATTTGAATAGTGTTCACCTGTATACTTTTAACTTTTAAATCAAATTATACAATTCTGATGTTTCTTCAAAACTTCACTCCCAAATTAAATAATCTAATCCTGAAGAACGAATGGGTGAAAGAGCAAATTATAGACACAATCGAAAATTTCATCCAGGAGAATGACAACAATGAGGCAACATACCAAAATTTGTGGGACTCGGCTAAAGCGGTTATAAGGGGTAATTTTATATCTCTAGATGCTTACTTGCGTAAAACAGAGAAGGAGAAGATTAATGAACTGGGCTTACAATTAAAAAAGCTAGAAAAAGACCAAATTACAAACCCTCAATTAAATACCAAATTGGAAATTCTGAAAATTAAAGGGGAGATCAATAAAATTGAAAATAAGAAAACTATTGAATTAATAAATAAAAGTAAGAGTTGGTTTTATGAAAAAACCAACAAAATAGATAAGCCTTTAGTTAATTTGATTAGAAAAAGAAAAAAGGAAAATCAAATAATTAGTCTCAAAAATGATAAGGGAGAACTTTCCTCCAATGAAGAGGAAATTAGAGTAATAATTAGGAGTTTCTTTGCCCAACTTTATGCCAATAAATTTGAGAATGTAAATGAAATGGAGGAATATCTACAAAAATATAGATTGCCCAGATTAACAGAAGAGGAAATAAATTATTTAAATAGCCCTATTTCAGAAAAAGAAATAGAACAAGCTATTAATCAACTCCCTAAGAAAAAATCTCCAGGACCAGATGGATTTACATGTGAATTTTACCAAACATTCAAGGAACAATTAATCCCAATACTATATAAACTATTCGAAAAAATAGGGAAAGAAGGTGTACTACCAAATTCCTTCTATGACACAGATATGGTGCTGATAGCTAAACCAGGTAGGGAGAAAACTGAGAAAGAAAACTATAGACCCATTTCCCTAATGAATATTGATGCAAAAATTTTAAATAAGATTTTGGCAACAAGATTACAGAAAGTCATCCCCAGGATAATACATCATGACCAAGTAGGATTTATACCAGGAATGCAGGGCTGGTTCAATATTAGGAAAACTATTAGCATAATCAATTATGTTAATAACCAAATTAATAAAAATCATATGATTATCTCCATAGATGCAGAAAAAGCCTTTGATAAAATTCAACACCCATTCCTATTAAAAACACTGGAGAGTATAGGAATAAATGGGCTTTTCCTTAAAATGATAAGTAGTATCTACTTAAAACCTTCAGCAAGCATCATATGTAATGGAGTCAAACTAGAACCATTCCCAATAAGATCAGGAGTGAAACAAGGCTGCCCACTGTCACCATTACTATTTAATATTGTATTAGAAATGTTAGCTTTAGCAATAAGAGAAGAAAAAGAGATAAAAGGAATCAGAGTAGGTAGTGAAGAAACCAAATTATCACTCTTTGCAGATGACATGATGGTATACTTAGAGAATCCTAGAGACTCAACTAAAAAACTACTAGAAACAATTCACACCTTTAGCAAAGTGGCAGGATACAAAATAAATCCACATAAATCATCAGCATTTTTATATATTACCAATAAAGTTCAGCAGCAAGAGATACAAAAAGAAATTCTATTCAAAATAACTGTTGATAGTATAAAATATTTGGGAATTTATCTGCCAAGGGATAGTCAGGAACTATATGAACTAAATTACAAAACACTTTCCACACAAATCAAATCAGACCTAGTCAATTGGAAAAACTTAAAGTGCTCATGGGTAGGACGAGCGAATATAATAAAAATGACAATACTACCCAAACTAATCTACTTATTTAGTGCCATACCAATCAAACTCCCAAGAAATTATCTTACAGATCTAGAAAAAATAGTAGTAAAGTTCATTTGGAAAAACAAAAGGTCTAGAATTTCAAGGGGATTAATGAAAAAAAAGGCTGAAGATGGTGGACTTGCTGTACCAGATCTAAAACTATATTATAAAGCAGTGGTCATCAAAACCATTTGGTACTGGCTAAGAAATAGAGTAGTCGATCAGTGGAATAGGATAGAATCACAAGACAAACTAGGCAATAACTATAGCAATTTGGTTTTTGATAAACCCAAAGACCCCAGCTTTTGGGATAAGTATTCACTATTTCACAAAAACTGCTGGGAAAACTGGAAATTAGTGTGGAAGAAATTAGGGCTTGACCCACATCTAACACCACATACCAAGATAAGATCTAAATGGGTTCATGATCTGGATATAAAGAGTGATTTTGTAAACAAGTTAGAGGAACATAATATAGTTTACCTCTCAGACCTGTGGAGATGGAAGAAATTTATGTCCAAAGAAGAACTGGAACTTTTAATTGAAAACCAGATAGATAACTTTGACTATATTAAGTTAAAAAGTTTTTGCACAAACAAAATCAATGCAGACAAGATTAGGAGGGAAGCAATAAATTGGGAAATCATCTTTACATTTAAGGGTTCTGATAAAGGTCTCATCTCTAAAATATATAGAGAATTGTCTCATATTTATAAAAATTCAAGCCATTCTCCAATCAATAAATGGTCAAAGGATATGAACAGACAATTTTCAGAGGATGAAATTAAAACTCTTTATAGTCATATGAAAAGGTGCTCCAAATCACTATTGATCAGAGAAATGCAAATCAAGACAACCCTGAGATACCACTTCACACCTGTCAGATTGGCTAAAATGACAGGAAAAGTTAATGATGAATGTTGGAGGGGTTGTGGGAGGGCTGGGACACTGATGCATTGTTGGTGGAGCTGTGAACGGATACAGCCATTCTGGAGAACAATTTGGAGCTATGCTCAAAAAGTTATCAAACTGTGCATACCCTTTGACCCAGCAGCATTTCTATTGGGCTTATATCCCAAAGAAATCATAAAGGAAGGAAAAGGCCCCACATGTGCAAGAATGTTTGTGGCACCCCTTTTTGTAGTGGCTAGAAACTGGAAATTGAATAGATGCCCTTCAATTGGAGAATGGCTGAATAAATTATGGTATATGAATATTATGGAATATTATTGTTCTGTAAGAAATGACCAGCAAGATGATTTCAGAGAGGCCTGGAGAGACTTACATGAACTGATGCTGAGTGAAATGAGCAGAACCAGGAGATCATTATACACGGCAACAACAGTACTATATGACGATCAATTCTGATGGACATGGCTCTCTTCAACAATGAAATGTTTCAAACCACCTCCAATTGTTCACTGAAGAAAGCCATATACACCCAGATAGAGGGATGCGAAATGTGGACCACAACATAACATTCTCATACTCCTTGATTGATGTTTGCTTACATTGTGTTTCCTTTATCTGATATATCGTTTGTGTAGATAAGATTTTTCTTGCACACCAATGATAAGTTTGGAAATATGTATACATATATTCGATTTGCCAATATTTTAACATAATTAACATGTAGTGGATATCCTGCCATCTAGGGGAGGGGTGGGGAGTTGGGGGGAAAAATTTGTAACGGAAAGCTATGTAAGGGTTATTGTTGAAGAATTACCCACACATATGTTATGCAAATAAAATAAAATTAAAAAAAAAAAAACTTCACTCCCATAATTCTAATAGCTGATCATCTCCACTGAATGTCTGCCATCCCTGGAAACTTAAAATGTCCCGAGTAAAGACCATCATACTCTGCTCTGAATCTATACATCTTCCCCAATTTTTCATTTTCATGGATGGGAAAACCATTCTCCTTTATTGCTTAGATTCACAACCTGCGTGGCAACTTTCATTCTGTCTTTCTACCTCAACTTTCTTACTTCCTTGATTGCTCTGTCCTTTTGATTCTGTTTCTACCACATTTCTGAGATACATCCCCATGAACCCCCTCTTAGTGAACACTATTCATCGTCCTTTCACTAATTCCTTGTCTTTTGTAATCCAGCCTTTACACAGCCAACAAAATCTTGGTAAACCACAGTCATGATGTTAGTTTTTTAGTCAGAATGATTTCCTGTTACACTTCAGTCACATGAAAAACTCCTTATCCTGTCTTTTAAAAACCTCCCTAATTGGATTTGGATTTACTCTTCTGGATGATTTTTTATATTTCCCTACTCCATGCACTCTACATTTAGGTCAACCAAGTATTCCCTTTATTTGAAGCACTCTTTTTGGTCTCACTACACAGACCTTTAATGGCTCACATGCTTCTCTTCCTATGATCCCTCCTGATATCTCTTGCTGAACATTTACTTCCTTTTCAAAGTTTTCTAGGACAATTTCATGAGAATTCTCCTTCGCTGACAAAAAAAAAAATCTACATTTTAGCATACTAATCTGCAAATCTGTTGCATTCAATCCAATAGGTTATTAGATCCTGTTGGGGAAGGACAAGGACTGTGATATTTGGGCTATCATTTCATTTGATCTTTATATCCCCAGCAAACAGGCTTTCAAGATATAGAAAGCTTGACCCTTGATAATAGATAATCTTTCACAATAGTTGAAGGATTAGTCAATTTCTTTTTTATGTTATAGATTAGAGACTCTAATTTGGATCCCTAGTGCTTAGTCTACTAGGGCCTGACACATAGTAGGAACTTAATAAATATTTATGGATTCTGACTCTGATATTGTAGCAGTATAAAAGTAGTCAGAGTTGTAAGAGAGGAGAGAATGCCCTTGAAAAATCCTTGCTAACAGAGCTCTCAGTCCAGGGCTTTGGTGGACATGGTAGCATACACAGTGGGTACTTTCAAATGAATGCTGAATGAGTAAGTGGGCAGTAGTTTTGTAGAAATTTTTTTTTATTTTTAATATATGTGGAATATGACTTTTTTGATCCCTAAAGATAGCACTTTATTTCTATATGGAAAACCTTGAACCCAATAACAGCCTTATACCTGCACAAGCTCAGTAATAGGCTCTGACAACCCAGAGCCTTTCTGGGTAAGTTTGGAGATAGACATCACCATAAGGCTGGCCCTGCTAATGATTTTTTTTTAAGTGTAGCACTGCATGCAAACCGATATGAAGGGATTGTGGTGTGTGTCCCTGGAAGGAATACTCTAAGCTCATGAAATAATAGATCTTTGAACTGTCAAAGAAACTATGCTCATACACACAATTTTATCATATAAATATAAAACCCAAAATTACGTTCAAGGTTATACAGTACAATAATGTGAATGTCAAGGGTATCCCGGTTTCACTCCTGGACTGATTTGCACTACCTCTCCCTCACTAGGTACAGAGGCACTCTCTAAGGCTCTGAATGATATGACTTAATTAATCTGCTATTTCTATTAAACTGTGGCTCTGGTTTGGAGGATGGGGAAAGAGTTTCCATTAGCCACAGAAATAGAAAGCTCTTGCCTATCATCCTGTCCTCTATGATCTTAGGAGAAAGACATTCCCAGCCACATGAAATTTAAAAAAAAAGTGAAAAGATTATTTATGACAATCCCTAAATCCCTTCTGACACTGCCAGGTCAGGCTTGGATCAAGAAGACAGAATATCATGTCAATCACTTTCCGTAGTGGGGGGGATTGGGTAAAGACATCCAAAGAGGCCCCCGTAGGAAGAGTCAAGCTTCTTTAAAAATGCTGTCTTAGCTCTCTCTGTAAACAGTACACAGACAGCTGAATGAGTATCAACTGTGTATTTGGTAAGTTCTTAAGGTACAGCAAGGTGCTGTAAATACAGAAAGATTAAGGGATAAGTTCGACTGTGAAGCTGGGGTTTAAAAGAAGTTATCTGGACTTTCCATTGCTGCTAGTGCTAACAAGAAGCTCTAGGGTCTGCCTTGATGGTTCAGAGAGTACTCTCAAAGCATGCACACATGCTGATTGTATGGTAAAGTTGTCTGGTAAAGTGACTGAGGCCCCGAGGGATCCCTAGAAAGTGAGCTGTGCAACTTGAGCAAAAGAATGGGGCTCTAGAATGTAATATAATTTATCTCTCAGACCTGTGGAGATGGAATAAATTTATGTCCAAAGAAGACCTGGAACTCCTAATTGAACACCAGATGGATAATTTTGATTATTTTAAGTTAAAAAGTTTCTGTACAAACAAAACAAATGCAGACAAGATTAGGAGGGAAGCATCAAATTGGGAAATCATCTTTACATTTAATGGTTCTGATAAAGGCCTCATTTCTAAAATATATAGAGAATTGTCTCATATATATAAGAATTCAAGCCACTCTTCAATAGACAAGTGGTCAAGGGATATGAACAGACAATTTTCAGATGATGAAATTAAAACCATCTCTAGTCATATGAAAAGTTGCTCCAAATCACTATTGATCAGAGAAATGCAAATTAAGACAACTCTGAGATACCACTACACACCTGTCAGATTGGCTAAAATGACAGGAAAAGATAACGACGAATGTTGGAGGGGATGTGGGAAAACTGGGACACTGATACATTGTTGGTGGAACTGTGGATGGATCCAACCATTCTGGAGAGCAACTTGGAACTATGCCCAAAAAGTTGTCAAACTGTGCATACCCTTTGACCCAGCAGTGTTTCTACTGGGCCTATATCCCAAAGAGATCTTAGAGGAGGGAAAGGGCCCCACATGTGCAAGAATGTTTGTGGCAGCCCTTTTTGTGGTGGCTAGAAACTGGAAACTGAAGGGATGCCCATCAATGGGAGAGTGACTGAATAAATTATGGTATATGAATGTTATGGAATATTATTGTTCTGTGAGAAACGACCAGCAGGACGATTTCAGAGAGGCCTGGAGAGACTTGCATGAACTGATGCTGAGTGAAACGAGCAGAACCAGGAGATCATCATGCACAGCAACAACAGTATTACATGATGATCCATTCTGATGGACATGGATCTCTGCAACAAAGAATTGTCTCAAACCAGTTCCAATTGTTCACTGAAGAAAACCATATACACCCAGAGAGAGGGAAATGAAATATGGACCACAACGTAACATTTTCATGATCTCTACTGACATTTGTTTGCATTGTGTTGCCTTTCTCTGATTCTTTTTTTTTTCTTGTAGATAGGATTTTTCTTGCATAACTTGTCAAGCATTTCAACATTATTAGCATGTAGTGGACTTCCTGCCATCTAGGGGAGGGGAGGGGACTGGGGGTAAAATTTGTAATGGAAAGCTTTGTAAAGATCAATGTTGGGGAACTACCCATACATATGTTATACAAATAAAAAGCTTTAATAAAAAAAATAAAAATAAAATACTATTAAAGGAAAAAAAAAAGAATGGGCCTCTACACAGAGGATGATTCCCTTCTCTCTGTTTTTTTTTTTTAAGTTGCTCTGTTTTCTTCACAGAGCCAGGCTGGACTCTCCACTCATGTTTTTCATATTCACCACTGAAGTTGCAAAAGGATTTCAAAAGGTACTTAAACAACTAAGCCAGATTTGACAGGATCATATCCATATTTGTGTTCCTTTTGAAGCTGCTGCTGTTATTGAAGAGAATATTACAAAATATTTTTAAAAACCCACTTGCATTTAGTACAAGATTTTCAGAACACAGAATATTATTAGGCAGGAAAACTTACCTGTTATCTCCACTATTATACTGATAGCATAGAAAGATAGGTTATTAGACCAATAAGGAACCTTAAGCATCATATATTCAGAGGAAATGAATCTGAATATTAACTTTGGACCTTATTACTTGGACAAATTAGAATTTTCGAGCCTAAATATTGAGTTAATTAATACTTGAACTGTCAAATTAGGAATTATGGGGAATGCGCTATGTGTGGCTTTCCCAGTACGATATAAATTTATTTGATTGTCCTTGCTCAATTGTTTTTCAGTTGTATCTAACTCTTGGCAGATCTAACTTGGTAGAGATCTTGGAGTGGCTTGCCGTACCCTTCCTCAATTTACTTTATAGAGAAGGAAACTGAAGCAAACAGGGTGAAATAACTTGGCTAGGCTCATACAGCTAGGAATTATCTGAGGCCCCACTTGAACTCAGGTCTTCCAGATCACAGGCCTAGTCCTTTACTTATGTGCTGGAAAGATGCTCCTAAATGTATTATTGCTGCTCATTCACTGGGAGGGATGTCCTATGAAAGTGGTAGAGAAACTTCCATGTGGACAAAAAGAGATCCCTGAGAAATTATAAGGAAGCAGATTTGCCCACCACACACACACATACACACGCGTTTGACATTTATTAGCTGTGTGACTCCAAACAAATCATTTAGCATTCAATATTTTGGGTCATCCTCATATTAAAGAAACTCCATGATTTTATTAAGGCAGAGCTAGTTATTGCAATGAGCCTCTGTCTGATGCATGCTGGAGAATTGCATTTGAAACTTGTCATTTAAATATAGGAAAGAGGGTGATTAAGTTCTTAGCACTTTTATTATTAAACAATGGAAGAATAAGGCCATACCAGTGGCTCAGTCTACAAACAGAACAGTTTTCAAAAGAAATCCCTTGCATTTAAGTGACCATTTCTCCACCAACATTTCTCTGCAACAAATTCAGAAGATCCGAAGTGGGTGATTCTGTTAGGGTGGGTGCTTGCTTTCCTAGCATGGCTAACAACTCCAAGATTTACTGGGATTTTAAAAAGTTATGCCTTTGTTTCTCACCTAATGGTCACTCCAAAAAATAGCCTCCAGCATCCCATCACCGAGTCATTCATGCTTGACATAAAAGGAAAAGAGCCCAGTGAAACTGATCTGTATTGAAACCTCTTCTGACAGCATATCCTGGCACCATAACCCCCAACTCCCATAAAAGGGGCGAAGTACTTTTTCTTATCTGGAGATCTAGATTGCCACTGCAGCTGCACATTATAACTGCATAACATATATTTAGTCTTCTGTTTTTAATTTGTAGTTTTGTTGTCACTGTTGTTTTCCTTCTGAATCCAGACATTTCAGTTTTCCCATGCATCCTTGAAGTCTTCAGGTGTACAATTTCTTATAGTACCATAGTTTTCCATTATACTCACATACTAGATTGTGTTCATCCTCTACTGTATTACAGGGATTCTTAATCTTATTTGTCTCTTTAAAACTTTGGTATTTAACTTTGGCTAACATAGATCAGACTGATATTTTTCAGACTAATACTTTTAGATGTGCAAAATATGAAGGCAGAATTTGCAAGGGAATGAAGATTTGTGAAAAGAAAGTGGTGTTTTACCCCATCCAAATTTCATGTAACTCTGAAATAAATCCATAGGATTCCTTGGGCACCAAGGATAATACAGACTGCAGGAGCACCCATTTTCAAATCTTTTACCCAAAGCTATATCTTAATAGCTTTATCACAGGAGGAAAAGGCTGCCACCTTTTATGGCCAACTTTCTAGTTATGGCCGTCTATGAGCTTAGTCATCTACCATTTAGATATCAGAGCTACAGTCTCTTGCTTTGTATACATTTACACCTTTCCAGTTTGTCAGGTGTTGGCAGAACTTGGGCCGGACTGTCAGAGCGCTCAACAATGTCGTCTCTTCCTTACCACAGTTATCATCCTCAGAATATTTAGTTAATTTAATTATGCACATAATAAATGCTTAATGCATATTTAGTGGAAGGAGTGAAAAATACTTTCTATCAGCGAATCCAGGGTTAGCACTATTTCATTCATACAAAAGGTTAAGGTAGAGATGATCCTTTTCATTGTGGGGGTTGGGGGATGTTGGGGGGAGTCAAAAGAAACAACACAAAGTGCTTACCTTTCTAGTCAGCTTTCTTAGATTCAAATACAGGTAACTTTAAAGGTCCCCAAATCCCAAGTATGTCTGTCTGTCTCTTTCTCTCTCTGTCTCTGTCTCTGTCTCTGTCTCTCTGTATATATATATATATATATATATGTATATATATATATACATATATATATATATATATATATATTTTTCTTTTGGTGTCCAGATAGTAAAGTATCTGAGTTAGTATTGAAGTTGGAAGTTATCATTTTGGCCTGCTGGGTCTGTGATATGGAATGGATGGGCACAGAATTCCAGACAACTGAGCTTTCATTGGTGAAAAGCACTGAGTTTCTTGCGAAAAAAAAAAAAATTACCTTTCTTTGCTATCTGATCTCAGTGACCTCAATCCTAAATCTCTTATAAAATGGAAGGGAAACAATTTTGATCTATCAATTCAATTTGCAATCAATATCAATTGCAAATTGCAATCCGATGTGGATTTTCCAAAGAGTTAGTGCACAAGGTAACAAAAAATATTCATTATCTTTTGAAAAACGTCCCTCTGTATTATCAGAAATGAAATTTATCTGTTAATATGGCTGCGTAGGTTCTTGCAATTTGCTGTTGACTAGATCAAAAGAGGAGAGAAGTAAGTAGGAAGAACTAAAGGATTTCAGCTGCAAATTATCCCAGTAACTTACCTTCCTGCAGGGGAAAAATGTGGTTTAAAATGATTGTCCAAAATCAAGCATATCTGGAAAATATTTTGACTTGAATAAATGTTTTAAGACTCTTTATTGTTCAGTTATTTCAGTCATGTCCAACTCTATGACCCCATTTGTGGTTTTCTTGCTTTAAAGGTACTTGAGTGCTCTGCAATTTCCATCTCATTTTACAGACTAGGAAACTGAGGCAAGGAATTAAGTAATTTTAAAGTGATTTGCCCGGGTACATAGCTAGTCAGTGTCTGAGGCTGGATTGGAATTCAGGTTATGAGTCTTCTTTCTATATCAGTTCTCTCTCTATTCTGACACCTAGCTTCCCCCATAATATAAGCTACTTATGCAGACCATAATGTCTTATATATTTACATATATGCTCATAAAAATTCTGCAAAAATAGAGGTGATTTCATATGTAAACAAGTTCATTTTTTGATTAAGTGAGTTGCCCGTGGTCATATAGCTTAGTACATCAAAAGGAAGATTAAAAAAGAGGATTCTGGCAAGATGACATAGTAGGTCTAAAAATTCTCTGCTCTCTAGATTCCCTCCCAAAACAACCCTCCCAAAAAAAAAAACAGAACCCAAAAAACAAAAAACATATTACCTCAGGGTGATTGTCAACTTGCAAAAATAAAGAAGAATTGGGGCAGAACAACAGTCCTGCTGGGACAACCAGAGAATATCTGCAAAAAGATTGCAAGACAGAGGTTTGACCCTTGTGAAGTGTAAACATCTCTAGGTTAGCTCTGTAGACACAGCAAGCAAGGAGAATTAAAGAAAGAGAAGAAAATTATAAAAATAATTTTAAAAAAAACTAGAAAAGATCTAGAATCTTAAGGAAGAAAATGACACCTTGAAAATTAGAACTGGCCAAGAAGAAGTCAATGAAGTTATAAGAGATCCAAAAATAATAAAACAAAACACAAAGAAGGAAAAGAGAAGAAACTGTGAGACATCTAATAAGAAAAACAACTGACCTGGAAAACAGATCAAGAAGAGAAAAATGTAATAATCAGACTATCTGAAAGCTAGTATAAAAAAGAATTTTGATACCAAAATACAAGAAACAATTAAAGAAAATTGTGCTGAAATGTTAGAAGGAGAGGGGAAATAGATATTAAAAAAATCCATCAATCACCACTTGAAAGAGATCCTACAAGAAAGCCTACAGGAATATCATAGTCAAATCCCCAAACCCCCAGCTCAAGGAGAAAGTATGAGCAACAAGAAAAAAAAAATCAAATATGACTAAGCGTACAAGGCCTAGCAGCAGCTACATTAAATGACTGCAGATTTTAAACACTATATTGAAAAGCAAAAGTACTGTTGCAGCTGAAAAATCATATCTAGCAAAGGTAAGCATAATTCTGGACAACAACAAAAAAGGATATACAGGAAATTGTCAGACTTTTAGGATTTTATTGCAAAAGACCTGAATTTAATAGAAAATAGGACAAAAAGATCCATGAGAAATTTCAAGGTAATGTGAAAGACTAATTACAAAGGACTCACTCAATAAGGAAAAACTGTTTACTTTTTATATATGGAAATGGAAATTGTAATCTTGAATTGTCATTAGTAATCGAGTAGTTTGTAGGAAAGATTGGGGGAGGGAAAAAGCATGACATTGTAAAAAAGCAAAACTGCATAGAAAAAGGTAAAAAAAAGTAATTATACAAATGAGATGCAAAAGAAAGAATTGACACAGAGAAATTAGATGGGGTAGAAGGATGGTAGTTCTGGAATACTATTCTCACTGGGAATGGGTTAAAGAGCAATATATGCACACAGATATATATAATTACATGTATATATGTATATGCATATCTTCTAAATATAAAAAGAAATGAAAGAATAAGGGGTTAAAGAGAAGGGAAAAGATAAGGATGGGATTTTTATAGGGAACTCTACTCACATTAGATCTAGTTAGCAACTAGTTAACAAACAACATATACATTTAGAAGGCCATAAAAGCTTTCTAAATGTATAAAAATCATGGGGTGAAGGAATAGCATAAGGGGGGAGGAGACAGAAGCATATATAAATTAATGGAAATGGGATAAAGAAGGAACAACACATATTTGGAAGGCTATAAAAACCTAAATTCGGATAGAAACAAGAATCTAAGGGGAAAAGCTGGGGGAAGGAAGGGAATAAAGGAAGAATTCTTGTTTGGAGGGGTTGGTTAAGTAATAGAGCAAGGTAATGGACCTTGGTGGAGTGAGGAGGGATAGGAAGTAAGATATACATACAGAAAGAAATAAAGATCAAGAGTATAATTTGTTAGATTAAAAAAAGTGGAGATAGTAATCATGATATCAGACAAAGTTAAAGCTAAAATGGATTTAATCAAAACAGAAAAATGAGAAAACTGTATTAAATGTCAGCTGTGTTAATCAGTATTATTTTATACTATTTAAAATAATTAGACCAGTATAAGCTTGGGATATTGCATTTTGTAGGAAATGAATTGGTGGTTTTAGAAAAGTATGGAAAGAATTAGACTTTGAAGGAAGGTGTTATCCACCTTTAGAGAAATAGAGAACAAACAAGCACAGATTGTATTGTCCATATGAATGTATATATTTATATGATTATAGATAATTATGTTCAGGCATGGGTATGTATATATGTATATATGCATATATATTCTTGTATACATGTATATAAACATGTATATATATACATACCAAATCATAAACATATATAAACACAGCCATGCTTGTGTCCTTTTGAGAGGGTAGAAAGAAAAAAAAAAAGAAAAAAGTTCATGACAGAGACCAAAAGATCCCTATACTAAAGCAAAGATCGGCCTCTCTGAATACACTGGATATTATTTATTATATCATCTTTCTTGAAATGGAAATTTGTTGCTTTATATTTTGAATTCTCTTTGACATTCTGTTGTGCATGTGAAATTGTTTTTTTTTCCTTTTCCTATATAGTATTTAAGTTTTAAATATTTAAACGAAGATTCACCCCAGATCTTCCTCTCAGTTTATAACTGTCACTTGACTTTTTTATTCCCACATATGTGGTAAGACCAAAACGTACTTTATGTGGACTGGTTTATTTTTCTTAATGTGGGCAAGAATATCATGTTTGGGATAATCATGTTAAAGGAAGCATTAAAGACCCCACTTGTGGAATTTGTGTTTGAATTTTTCATATGATTATCTATCCTGTGGTCTGGGAATGGATTTTTGACCAAGTAGATGGCTAATTGCCAGATTGAATGCAGACCCAGAGGGGGACACTGCTGCCTTTTTTGTCAGGATCCTTTGAATTGTAGGAATGGTGTCATTTTGAATCAATCTAAGTAAATTGATTTTATTACATTTTGTGGTCTATGAATGTCTCATTATATTCTAACCCTGAGCCTCAATGACAGGGTGGGACTAAGTTAGGACTGGCACAGTGTGCGAGGAAAAATGAAAACATATGCATAGAAAAGACAGTTAGTAGCCTCCCATTTAAGTCCCCTGAAATAGGGTTTCAATTCCTATTTTAAAGATGCACAAAGTAACAAAAGAAATGGAAAGGAAAACTTAAAGGAAAAAAACTGTATCTTTCTCTCTACTTAATGATTAGGCATTTTCCTTAGGGAATTATGCATCCTCGAATCACTGTCCTGAAGAATATGCTTCATCAGCAAGGATCTTGGAAATATTCCCATTTCAAGGCAACATTTTTCAGAGAAGAAAATGGAGTACCCAAGAGGGAAATTATTTTTTCAAGGTCATATCAAATTAGTGTCAGAGTTTGGATTTTTCCTTCTGTTTTCTTTCAAAAAAATTTTCTTCCTTTGCCTTCCTACCTCCTTAATTTCTTGAGAAGCTAAGGTTTGGGGTTTAGGAGGGAATTTAATGATCACACAGAACATCTCCCTTATATTACAGAAAAAGAAAAAATTGGCTTGTCTAAAACACACCGATAGGAAGGAGAACTATTGAGATTTAGAATTAGGTTCTAAGAGCCAACTACATCATTCTTTTCACTCCAATGCCTCCCAATGAATTCTTCATCCTTTCTGGCAAACCATGGCTTAACCTTCCATAAGTCCCCCCCCCTTTTTTTTCTCATCCAACAGCGAGAAGAGCAGGTCATCAGTTGCTAACCAACTAACATGGAACAGATCTGGCCAGACTTTTTGGTGGTCAGCTGACTCTTTGAGATCCAGACCTCTCAGATTTCCTAGCTCTATACTCCATGATGCATTAGAAACATCACTGAGATATTCACCCTTTTCGGTTCCCATTCTGCAACTTGTGTCACATCCCACTTTAAATATGTTTTTTGTCATCTAACCTAAATATCACTGAACTCGTTCTTATTATTCCTGGTAACGAGCATTTCTTAAATCCAGTTCAATTTCTATCCTTATTTGTGGTTGACCCACTTAAATATCAGTTGACAATTAGAAGGGCGATTTACCTTAGCCATCATTTTGTGCATGCTAGTGTCTCAAAGCAGACCTTGTCAAGATGTCAATCTTTTCTTCTCTGGTGCCTGATCTGATGTCTGATGTCTTTGCAATTCTTGCTGAGTAAGGAGCTAAATGCATATTTCTATTTTTGCTACTAATTAAATGTGCATGACATACTGGAGCTAGAAAGAACTGAGCTTTCCACTTCTCTGCTCTTGTTCTGAATAAGCACTATATCGTGGAAACAATAAGCTATAAGTAAGGGAGAAATTGCTGCATTGCATCCTCAGCAATTCCTTTCAAATGTGAAGATGATATGCTGGCAAGCAGCGAGTGCCAGAATCACAAAAGGATAATAGCATATTGGCCAATATATAGGACATATTTTATCTTCAAATTTACCGTGAATAAAACCTGAGTATAGGATTAATCAGGATGGGCATTTATAAGTGATTTCATTTTAGGGTATGTATGTGTGTGTATTTATATACATATATACATTTATATTTGTATATATACCTGTGACACACTGAAATGAGAACACATTAAAAGGGAAAGAATATATAGCTACAGATAGATACTTATGCATCTCTATCTATCTATTCTATATAAACACTTAGAAAAACAATATGGATTTTAGACAGCAGTCAGGTTTTATTCAGTATAGATCTGGGTTAAAATACATCCCACATTTATGCTAATATTTAAAAATGTGTCTATTCACATGAATATCTCCCATTTATAGCACTTTATGATTTTTTTTTCAAAATCCTTATGCTTTATGCTGAGAGATAGGCAGTAAAGGTAACATTTACTTTATTTTATAGATAAGGAAATGAAGGACCCATAATGGAGTTAAGGAATATACACACAGACATGGAATTAGTATTCAAAGCAATATCAGAATCTCACTTCCAAATTTTAGACCCCAACGCAAATTTAAGAAATAGAAATCTTAAGTAATAGGGTGAAGAAAATTTGTTTATTTCTCCTGCTACCCCCAGTTTGAAAATACCCATTTTATTTCAATTCATGTAAGATAATACATGGTGAAATAAAAACAATGGGGTTTCATTCAGAGCTGTTATCAGTCCCAGCTAATTCCTTTGCTAACTAAACTGCTCTCCTTGTCATTTTATCTCCCCGTGCCTCAGTCCTCTCACATCTAAAATGGGAATAATAGTATTCATACAACCTCATAAGACCATTTTTGAGGATGAAATGGAATAATGTGGGCAAAGCAATTTGTAAACCATCAAATTGTGAATAAATTTAAGTTCTAATTATGGAGTGAGTTTTATGGGCCCATCTGCAACTGCTTAGAGACAGCTGTTTTCCCTGAGGATAATTATTATGGTGACAAAGTTGTCCAGCTAATTCAAGGGAAGCACATAGGTGGAGCTTGTCTCCAGCAATGGAACACACACACACACACACACACACACACACACACACACACACATCATTTTCAAGGGATGACAGGTTTGGCAAATTACCTTCGATTCCATGATGAATTTGAATACTTTTGCTAAGCTCAGACTTTATTTGACTACTCATCTGACTCCATCTTTTGATTTTTCACCTGCTCCACAGAAGATGATGAGTGTAATCTTATTTCATGCTTCTGATTCATACCATGCTTCTTGCCTCTCTGCCTCCTTCACTTAGCTATTCATATGTCTTATAATTAATTTCTAAATCTTTGAGATATACTCAGATTCTAAACTTTTCCTGGGCAAGAATCTCTCTCAAACTGGCCTTTGTCAACTGCCCTAGTCAAGAAGCCTCAGCTTAAAATATGGTTCAGGTCTATGGCAATTTCTGTCCATTTCGTAACACTTTGCACATTATCAATCAATCTATCTTTATTATTTTTCTACTATATTTCTAGAACTTTCCTTGACACTGGGAATACAGAGACAAAAATAAAATATTCTCTGTTCTCAAGAAGCTTGCATTCTATTGATGTAGACAATATGTATGTGATAATATAATACATAAGTATATATATATATATATGTACATAGATAATTTACTGCATACATACATATATCTCTATTTTCTACATATAGTATATGTAATTTATATCAGATATTAGGTATTTGGGGAGGAGAAGAAAGGACAATTGTAGTTGAAGACACTGAGGGACAGGTTTTAGGCATGGTGAGGGAAAGGAAAGATAAATGCCATTTCCCTTCATTACTTTTGAGCATCTTGTGGTCTTCAACAGACCAAACACACACATGGAAAATTTCAAAAATAAAATTAGACTGGTTTTGATTATGTGAGAAAATGTGAGTCACATAAAATAATTCTAGGAGAAAATGAGTAGAAGGGAATTAAAAATATATTGTCATCCATTTTTTACCTTCCTAAATAGATCAGAATTATCATGTTTTAATGGTTCTTTGGTTCTATATCTTGCATGATACCAAAATTGCCATCATACAGAATTTTCTGAATATGGATGCAAAAAAGGTAAATGTCTGACAAGAATCTATAATGGTCTCAGACCCACTCTGGAAATAGTTGACACTGGAGAGAGATCAGTAGAATTTGCTATATATTAATGCATTTTCATGTCCTTTCAGACCTGAATTAAATGAAACGGAGTATTTACTAACTTTGAAAATTTTCTAAAGTTTCCTTATAAGTCCAATACAAAGATTAAATTCTCTTGACATAAAGATGGTATGGATTGAAGAACTCAGATATTTTCTTAAAAACATTTGCCAATACAAGATAGTTAAGAAATCACTGTTTTGATGAATGAGATCTCCAAGGCCTTCAAGACAATCCTTTATGAAAAATAGCTAAAACTGAAAGAGCTCCAATTCCAACATTGATTCTGAAGAGAACTGAAATATCTGATATACACTCATCATCACGTGTCATCCTGCATACCAGATATCCAATGATGATCTTTCTTGACTTGTCAAAGAGCACACAATTTAAAGTTGAACTGTAGTTGTTGGGAACAACTTTTGTTATACATTCTCTCCCAAAAGTGCTCTTACCTGAGCTCACTTTCTTACTTAGAGGTGGTTTAACAATTTAAAACATTCAAAACAATTCATTTGTTGATTTCATAAGCTATAGTAGCAGGTATTTAGTAGTATGTTTAAATAATATTTACAAGTTCAAAAAGTCATTTCTCCCCTTAATAGCAACCCGTGTTCTAGATGTAAGAATTATCACAGAGAAGGGAAGTGTTATGACCAAGGTCACATAGTTAAATGTCAAAAGCAGGACTTAGTCAAGGCTGAAGATGAAAAATCTAACAACCTGTCCATTATATCTCAAAATGTTTAACTGCCTATTATGTTCAAGATCCTATACTAATTGCTGGAGTAATGAGTAAAGCAGGACCCCTTATGTGCATTGATTGTATAATCTTCAAAAAGAGAGAAATATGTGCACAGATTGGTTTAATGCAAAATAGAACAAGTACATAGGGAAAAAATTAAAGTTATATTAATTTGAATAAGGGAAAAGATCACATTCAAGTAACAGAAGGCTTTGAAAAGGAACTTGAATTTAATTTAGATGTATTAAAGAATAGGAATGATAGAAACATGATTGATGCATGGGAGGACAATCTAGCAAGATAATAATATGGGTAAATTCTGGAAGTAGTAGACTAAGAAAGCAGACTTGACTGGCTCTCATTTAACATTAAGACTTTCAGGAAATATGGAGAGTAAAATTCCATGAAGTGGTCAACAACACATATTTAGGTGATGGCGTAAGTAGGCAGTGAATGTAGCATCACAAGATCCCTCCTTTCTTTATGTACCAAGAAGGGCCTTAGAATATAGCGCAATGAAAGCCAGACCTGGGAGGGAGCCTAGCAAACATCATACTAGAGCTGGAAGGAAGTGCAGGATGGCAAACCCTAAGGTCAGAATTGGGAGGGGATCATAAGTTATCTGTCCAAAACCTTCATTTCACAATGATATCTGAAGAAGAAAGTTGATTGGGTGTAGGCTGGAGTAGAGAGTTCCTGTGAACAAAATAAGGGGAAAAAATCCATGAGAGAGATAAATGGGAGCTGGCTTGTGGAGGGTATTGAAGGCTGGACAATATTCAAGATGCATAAACACTGGCTTGTTTTGAAGAATCAAACAAATAAGGACTTACCTAATGCAGACCATTCCCATTTGTGATCTGGAAAAGTAGAGACACTCTTTTGACTTGTGCTGATATGAATAAATTGTTGGTCCTTTCTGTAAAGCAGAATTCATCAAAGGCAGACAAAGGGCAAATTCCAGTGTTCTGTCTTGGAAGAACCTGAGCAGGCCTCCTCTGGCACCTGCACAAAGCTTTGTCCCATGAATATACGAGGACATTTAAGGCTTTTAGGTTTGGCAGGAACATAGGACCATTTATATTCCTGAAATGGTTTGGCTGCCAAAGAATACTTGATTTTCCCTGACTGCTTACTGCTAGGAAACACAGGCTGTAAATAATAACTTGCATTTATAAAGTACTTGGAAATTTACAAAGCATACTACTCACAACTGCTCTACATGATAAGTATCCCCATCTTATCGGAGAGGAAACTGAGGCTCCAGTTCAAGATAAAATGTGATCTGTCTCTGATGCATTAGAGCCGGTTTTTAAATTCAAGGCTACTGACCTTAGATCTATTTCCCCCCTTTGCACCAATGAATCACCTTAAAAATATATCATGGTGTAATGCAGCTAAAACACTTTTGGACCCGGAGCAACTGAATGATTTCGAAGAGTGGAAAAAGATCCTGAAGCAGCCAGGAACTTGTTTGAATTACAGTTGTGATATTTGTCTGCCAGCCAATTAACATTTATTAAGTACCTGATATACGGCAGGCACTCTCCTAAATATTGGATGTACAAAAGAAATGGGAAAAGGTCCCTGGCCTCAAGGAGTTCCCAATCCTATAGGGGTGGAAGGGAGACAACAAGCAAATAAATAGGGGGAAATAAGTTACATAGAGGATAAGTAAGAAATACATAAGAGGGCAAGCCCTAGGATTAAGGGGCTAGGAAAGATTCCCAGTAGATGATGGGATTTTATGTGGAACTTAAATGAATCCAAAAGACTTGGTAAGTAAAGAGAGGAGGGACAACTTTATAGACATGGCAGTCAGTCACAGGAGATGTCTACAGCTGAGAGATGGAGTGCCATACTCATGGAACAAAAGGATGATCTCACTGGATTGGAGGATATGTGATGGGGGAGTAAGGTATAAGGATTCTGGGAAGGTAGCTGGGGGCCAGGTTGTGAAATGCTTTAAATGTCAAATGGAGGATTTCCTATTTGATCCTGCAGGTAATAGGGAGACAACTAGAATTTATCAAATATGGAGATGGCATCATTGTACTTGCCTTTTAGGAAAATCACTTTGGTGACTATTTATGGAGCCATTTATGGACCATTGATGGAGAATGGATTGAAGCGGGGAGAGTAGGCAGACACACCAGCAGGCAAAAGCAACAGTTCAAGAGAGAGTAATGAAGGTCTGTAACACAACAGGGTCCATGTCAGAGAAGAAAAGGAGGAATATTGGGGGGATATCACAAGATAAAATTGGCAGACTTTGGTAATAGATGAAGTGTGATAGGTGAAGAATCCCGGATAATACTTAGGTGGTGAGCCTACAGAACTGAGAGTATTATGGTGACCACTAGAATAATAGGGAAGGTAGAAGGGAAGGCTTTCGGAAGAAAGGTAGAGCTTGGTTTTAGACATGAATTGAGATGTCTACTGGACATTCAGTGTGAAAGGTCTGAAAGGCAGTTGGTGATAGGAGATTGGATGTCAGCAGAAAGAGTTAGTAGGGTAGATAGGTTTGAGGAATTTGTTTTCTCTTTTTTGCTAGACAGAGGAAGAGAAAGGAAAAGTAATGTCTCATGGCTTAAAATTCTGCATGGGAAAGCAGTTAGTTTGTCAGGCATCAACGATTTATTAAGCACTTCTTATATGCCAGACATTATACTAAAGCCTGAGATACAAAAATTGAAAAAAATTAAAGAGAAGAAAAGGAAACAAACATGACCCTTGATCTCAAGGAGTTATTCTTATATGAAAGAGAAAACATGTTACATATAGAACAAGGGTAATTTCAGGAAGAAGCCAGCTGGGAAGTACCTTGGATAGACCAAAGGGTAGAGAAATTATAATTATCATACATATGATATAATTATCATTGGGTAGCTATCTACCCAAGGTCCTGTAAAAAATTCTGGGCAAAAAAGAGGTTTCCTTTGGAAAGAGTTTAGGCAGTCCTGGGCTAGACCTCTGACTTGGATTCAGGGAGATGTATTTAAATCCAACCTCATACCCTTAGTAGCTATTTGTCTTTGGGGAATTTAACCTCTGCCTCTTTCTCTCTTTCTTTCTTCATCTGTAAAATGGAGATAATAATAGAATTTTCCTCCAGGTATTTTTTGCCAGTATTAAGTGAGATACTTGTACTTTGTAATCCTTAAAGAACTAAAATAAATGCTAGCTCTTATTAGTTGGGGAAGAGAAAAGAAGTAAAAGAAAGAGTAAATGAGAGTTATATCTTAAAGGAAACAAGGAGGAAGTTAGAAGGTAGAAGTGAGGAGGGAAACACATCAGGGATGAGGCATAGCCAGTGGAAGCTACGGACTTGGGAATTGAAGTGATACGTGCAAAGAATAGCAAGATCCACTGTAGATCATGGAGAGCGTGGAGGAGAATGTGGTGGAAGAAAACTGCAATGACAGGAAGGAGTCAGCAGCAATGGGTCTCAAGTGCCAAAGAAGATGCTTTTCTGTTGGATGTTAGAGACGAGAGGGAGCCATTGGAGTTTATTTAGTAGTTCAGGAGGAAGGAGCAAAACAGTTCTATTGGATGATCCCTGAGGACAGAATTAGGAAAAATGGAGAGCTCTGTTTAAAGGCTACTGAGAGGAAGATTTCAGCTGAACATAAGGAAGGAGGTTCTAACAGTTAGAGCAATGGAGAAGTAGAATGGGAGCTTCCGAATCTAATGGGCTTTTCCTCATTGAAAGTCTTCAAAAAAAGGTTAGATGGCCCTTTCTCAAATGTGTTGTAGAAGCAAGTCCTTTCAAGCCTGGGTTACTCAAGAGGGTCCTCCCTGCTGTAACTTCCTCTGGTTCTATGAAGATAGACTTTTCCATGGTGAGGATCATGTCTTCTTAGATCCTTATTTTGTATCATCCATAGCACCATGCCCATCATAGGTTTACATATGTGTATACATGTATATGTACATATATTTACACATATAACACACTGTATATTACATTGACATGTATGTGTGTGTATATATGTATCTTCAAGGTGCAATGCATGTGATATGGTAATTGTAAGAGAAATCACTAAGTCAGAGTGATAAGCCTTATTTCTGACTAGATACCAAGGCAAATGTCATGGAAGTGCTGACTGGCATTGGGCTTGGGCTTTGTGGAATGGAAAGGCTGTTTCTTGGTAGAGATGAAAGGAAGTGGGTTGCCTATTCCAGCATCTGTGGATTCCTATGGAAACTCACCGATTGGCTAGTGGAAGGGTTATTTTCTCCACTATTCAGATGAACAAAGTCAAAGTGTGGGGATTAAATAGTATTCCCAACGTTGCCCTTCTAGGTAGTAATCAGGTTGGAATCTGAACTCAGGTCTTCTTATCCCAAATTCACCCATGGAATTATATTTCTAGAGTTGGAAAAGAACCTCAGAGGCCAAGCGGTCAATGATTCTCATCTTACAGATGGGGAAAAGGAGGCTCCAATGAGGCTAAATGATCCATTTCTGATGCTATGCCCAAGCGTAAGCAAGCATTTGAACCCAGTGATGGTTCACTCCAGTAGCAAGAAGCAAGATTTTGGGGGAACATTGTCCCCATCTTAGGGACCCGACTGCATTGTGGCAAGATAGGGAATAAGTAAATACAACCTTTAACAAGAATATCCATTAAGGTCTTATTTATGCAATCCATTGGAGAGGATAGAATTATCAGCATGCATGGATTTGTGATGAAAGGTGCGAGTTTTCCAAGAACCTTTTCCCCATAATCCATGATTACCCAAGCTTGGGGCTTTTAGCATCTTCCCAATTAGCTCCTGTGATGAGTGCTAATGCCAACTGCACATCTTGGGCTGACATCGCACACACCTGCACTGCCATTTACGCTGACAGCTACGGTCGATCCTCTTCAAATCAGCACGGATTGTTTTCAAACTTGGAACCAAAGCAACATACATCAACTCTCAGCACAAGCAGAGCATCAAAGCTGATGCCAAACATCTTGAAAGGTCACGTTGTCTAAACCATATGGAGAGCGGGCTGCCCCCTTGCTGAAGCTGATCATAGGAAACCAGCCAAGCTGAGGGTGCTGGAGGCCCTTGGGTCTGGAGTCAAAAGCCCTCAGTGCAAGTATACCCTGTTTGCCCACAGAGATGGGCAAGCCATTTGCTCTTCCCAAGCCTCGATTTTTACATCCATAAAATCAGGGCTTTGAGCTAAGATCTCTCCTTCTACATGTTACTTATTCCTCTGATAATAGATAAACACATTTCTACTTACTTTGGATCTCAGATACAGAAACAACCATTGGGAGGCCATTGGGAGAACAGACAAAACAAAACAAAAAATACAAATTGAATCCCTGGCCTTCTGGGAATACCAACACCAACACCAGCACCATCTGACTTTCATATAGTGTTTTACAAAGTATTTCCCCCTTCATAGCATCTTTTCCTCACCCCAGTCCTGGGAGGTGTGTGCAGGATTATTTAGCTTTTGAGGATGAAGAAATTGAGACTCAGAAAGCTTGCAGCTTGCCCAATATAACATAGTCAGCAAGTGTCAAAGCCAGGGCTTGGGTATAGTTGTTCAAATGGCAAGTCCAGCATTCTATAGTGGAGCATATCCCATACGGGGAGTCAGGGGTTCTAGATTCCAGTCTTTGCTTTACAAGTAATTAGTCATATGGCATTTGCCAAGTTGCTAAACTTCCATGGAACTCAATTTCCTTATCTGGGAAGTGATCAAGTTGAATTCAGTGATCACTAAGTTTTTGAAAAGCTCGAAGATCCTATAATTACTTGAAAAATCGATTATTCTTGTGTATATCCTAATAGGAAGCAATCAAGAATCGGCACATAACTGCTGTCTTAACTTGAGAACTTGACTTTCAAATAAATTTACCAAATATTTATGAAGTACTTACTATGGGGAAGATATTGTGCTGAATGCTGGTGGAGATGGGACATTGACATAAGATATCATCCAAGTCCTGTGGGAGATTTTGGAATACAGGGAGTTGATACAAACACAGAGTAATCTAATATACAATATGCATAATAAATGTGTCCCAACTGCAAACCGAATCATTTTACAAAGATCAGCGACTATAAAAGGAGACTTCCTAGTGAAAATATCCTTTGATTGGAACTTTAAAAAATGTTTAAGAACTCCACAGAAGAAGTGGGAAGAAAGTGGAAGTGATATAAGCAATGGCACAGATATAATAAAAAGTGGGAACTTTTTAAGGCTAAAGTATACTCCCCTTTGATTAGAGCTTATACAATATGCAAGCAAGTACTATGAAATAAGAAGCCAAAGTGACACAAGATTATATGTCAGACAGAGAAGTTTAAAATTTACTTAGAAAACAAGAAAATTGGATATTCTCTCCTTTCTTTCCCCTCTCGATTGCTTGGGAAATTCTCTCAACTCTACATCATCCTCTTCTCTTTAGTGTCTTGCCATTTTAATCTCCTGAAGAGCTTTGCCTTCCAAATCCCAGCCTTGGATGATTCCCATCATCTCTTACCTTCACTCCAGTCCACATTTTGCTGCAAATTATGTTGACTCGATACATACAAATTTGTATGACATATTATCAACTGGGCCCTCACAAAGCAGGGCATTTACAGTTCCCGACCGTTCACTATCCTACTTACAGCAGTAGCTTTTCTGAACCTTTTGCATCCCTCCTCCAAACTCTGATGCTTTCCCCCTCCACCCTTTCAGCTAATGACTGTTCTTTATATTTCACTGAAAAAATGAGAATTTTATCCTGAAGTCCCCACCCCTCTCCTCTTTCTCGTCTCCCATCATTCACATGGCTTCTGGAGCTATCTCCTCTTCAGTATCTTCTCACCAGAGTTGTCCATTTGTCTTCATCAAATTTGCCCTCTCTCATCTCCTGTCAGATCAATCTTCCATTTCTACTACTTTCTTATCACCTACAAACATGCCCATTTCTCCTTCATCCTCAAACTCCCCCCACTTGATCTGACCTTTCCCACTAGCTTTAGTTCTTTGTCTCTCCACCCCATCTCTTTCCTCTTGTAGCTAACCTCCTTGGGCATGTCACCAGCAACTCATGTTTCCCCTTCCTTTCCAAAATCACTCTTCTCTTAATATTCTGCAGAGTAGTGTCTAAAGATCAAGTCTACCAAACCTGATGACTCTCGTGTTATCAGAGAGGGTAATGAGCTGCCCTCATGGCCTTTCCTCCATCCTCATCCATCTTGATCTCTGTACCTTTGACATTGCTGGTCACCCTCTTCTACTAGACACTCTCTTCTCTCTAGATTTTCATTATTGTGCTCTTTCCTGCTTCTCCCCCTTCTTCTCTGATTATTTCTTCTCAATCTCTCTTTGCTGGTTTTTTATCAAACTCATGTCCATTTACTGCGTGAGTGTTCTCCCAAACTGTCTGGGCTCTCTCTTCTCTTCTCACTTTATAGTGTTTTACTTGTCAATCTCAAAGACTCCAAGGATTCACCTATCCAGAAAAGTCCTGAATGCTTTAGTCCCTTATCCCCAACTATCTCGAGTCATCCTGATCTCCTTCTGACCACTGGACCCAGATGGCTTTTGAGGGGAAAGTGAGGCAGGTGGCCACGCCCGGCCCTCCCTCCATTAAATCCAATTCTCTTGCACATAATGGCATCTCCCCCCAATGTTGTGGTCTTCTTTGGGAATGAAGGACAAGAACAACAACCTCTGACATCTTGAACTCAACATCTTGGTTGTAGAGCTAGACCTATGAAGCTCATCATGTCCAAAAGTGAACTTTGCTTCCCCCCAGATCTTCCTTTTTTCCTATCCTTCTGAATATTGTGGAGGGTGCTCCCTTCTTTCAGTTACTTAAATTCACAACCTACAGGTCATTATTGACTTCCCACTCTCTCTCACTTCTCCTATCCACTCTCAAGGTTCATTGATCCCATTTGTGTAGAATTTTGTGTACATGCTCCCTTCTTTCTTCTGCAATTATCCCTCCACTGTACAGGCTGTCATCACCTTATATCCATAATATTACAGTAACCTGCTGGTTGCTCTCTTCTCTTCAGGTGTCTCCCCACAGACCTTTTCTCATGTGTCAAATTGATCTTCCTAAAATGCACATGTGATTGTGTCTCACCCCCAAGTCAGTCAACTACAGTAACCCCCTCCTGCTTTGAGAATATAATATAAAATTCTCTTTTGACTTTTAGAGCACTTCAGAGCCGAGTCTAATTTTAAAGGCTTTTTAACGGCCCCTTCACCCCCAATATTCTATGATCATTTCCCTATGCGTTTGACCGTCTTGCTTCAAAAGTGTTCACTCTTGTTCTTCCATGCTTCGACCTGCCGGCCCCCTCATCTCCTCCTCCCAGATTCTCTGGCTTCCTTCTTGTCTTAGCTAGTCTTACCCTGTACAAGAAGCTTTTCTCAGGCCTCTGTGCTGACCCTCTGAGATAATCTTCAATAAGTCCCATATGTAGCTTGCTTGTACATATTGATGTGCTGTCTCTCCCCAAAGACAAAGCAGGATTTTTTTTTAGGTTTTCTTTGTATTCTCAGTGTTTTAATACAAAGACTGGCACATAGTAATAATTAAGAAATTTTTACTTAGAATTTAATAAATGTTTGCTAACTTCTCTTTGAATGAGATTTTTAATGGAGAAAGAGAAGGGGATAAAGAAAAGAAAACTTATAGACTATTGGGGATCAGATAAATGAAGGGATCAGAAAGACTGTACATATTTGTTTCTGCCTTTCAGAAAACCTCTGGGCCTACTGTTTCTCAGCTGGCCTGGACGGAGCTTATGAACTCACCCAACAATAACCAATCTCATTCAGAAACATCGCAAACTGACCAAACACATTTCCCTTGGAGCTGGCCTGAGCCAAGGGGCATTGGGGTGTGGGAAGGCTAAAGGAACAGTCTGCTTGAATGATCTGAGGCTGCCTAGACAGGGAAAATCTTTTTTTTCTATGTGTGATTTTCTCTGAGTTCAAATGTACATAGATTTTACTCCCCTTGCCATTTTCAGGTGGCACAGTGTTTCTGTGACATTCTCACTGAAAGTGCATATATCTTAGCACCTTTCAGCTCAGGTTCTGCCTCTGGCTTTCATACAACCTGTCATCAATGCTTCTATTTCCAGGCTTCAGCAATGTGTAACAATTTATAACCTTCCCAGGTTCTACACACTTAGCACAAAAGCTTCCAAGACACTTGCTCTAATTGGGATACCTTTTTGCAGAAGATATTAAGAGGGATTAAGAGGGATCAGCCTGATTTTTATCAGATGCTAGGAAGAATAGAGTTTTGACCTCAAGTTTGTATTTTGTAAAAACAAGAGAGCTCTCCCATATGTGTGTACATACACACACACATACACACATACACTCCTATCCTTTTGACTGGGTGCAACTCTGCACTAATGAGACTGCTCAGTGTGTGTTAGGAGAAATCCTATGGTTTCTCCTGATTTAATATCTCTGTCCCACAGGATTGCCAACACTTGATATTAACACTATTGATTCCTTCTTTAGGAACTGTTTCCAAATGGCCTTCCTGAAAGAGTACAATATTACTTATCTTTCTGTAAGAAATGGGGGTGCATTTGAGGAGTCCCTGGTCAATGGAAGGGGTCCCCCACGCTCTTGATGAGTCAGGAAACAAATGAAGGACATAAGGAACTCCTAATTATTACAGACTTTGAACCTCTGATCTCGGCTTATAAAAGCAACCTGATTTCTCTAGAACTCCCTTTCCATTTTTCCTTCTTATACTTTCTTCCAGACTGCAGAAACAATAATGTCAGTATTGTAAACACATGACAGGTCAGTGCTTATAAATGGCCTGAGAGGGAGACTATGCCGTTGTTCTTCAACCTCAAACTTGTGTGTAAAATATGAGGCATTTTCTCTTCCCTGAGCAGAGTAATCATACAATTTAGCCTTCTAGCCCAAGAGCAGAGCTATTCAAGGCAGCCCCAATATTGAGAGTTGTCTTATGGTAACCTTTGGTGTCAGAATTTCTACATTTGAGATTTGTTTCGGAATTTGAGATGTTGGCCACCAAAAATTCTCAAAAGAGAATATTTCCTAAAAAAGAGAGACCTTTCTACATATTTTCTGCATAGTATCTCACCTGCAGAACAAAGCCAATGAGTCCTTCATCAAAGCATATCTGAATGGATTTCCTTGCTAAGCAAGCTTCTACGTTTGCTTTCTAGGAAAGGTGAGAAAGACTCACGGTGAGTCTTGGAATATGGCATAAGATTGTTTGGGGGAAAGAGACTCATTAGAATTATCCTGTCTTCCAGGAGATAGCTACCTAAGCATCATTTTGGATATTTCCCTTTTCTAACTACAGGTAGCAGCAGAGGGCCAAAGAGAGAAATGAAGCTTTGGAGAATTAAAGGCAGGTCAGACTTCAAGATCTGATCTAGTCCATGTCAATTCAGAGTCTTGGGATGAAAGGGAATGACCCAAAATATGAGTTTCATTAAGATTAGGGAGTATACATAGCTAACTCTCAATACTCTGACTCCAATCCTGCTTCAGCACATGATTTATATTTCACTTCCAAAAGCAGTAGAAAACCCAAGGAGATGAGAACGGAAAAAGTTTGGATGAGGGGTAGAGTAGCTAAATGGTTTTGAAACTTGAGATATTCCACAGAATTTCCCATAACCATTCCTTCTTCTTTGTCCTTTCTACCTATTTTGTCTTCTCTCCAAGGGGAAGGGCTTCCAAGACCCTAATTACTTTCATTTTGTTTAGACGAATCCAAGAGTGTCCAAACTGGTCTCTTCACCTCCATACTCTTCTCAGTTCAGTCCATTCTAAAGGCTTGGGAAATCCTTCCTAACACAAGGCTCTGATCATGTTGTTCCCGAGTTCAAAAACATCTCAATTTTCCCAGTGTGTACACTGGGCATACAGAAATTCCAGTCACTAACGCCGGATCCTTTGCTCCAAATTATCCTCTGCTTTCCAAAAATGGATGATAAAAGCTAGATTAGCACGTGAGATATTTTAGAAAGAACTATTTGAATAAGGCCCAGACAAGATCATTTCAGAAGATTATTCTAACTTTTGAAATTCCATGAGACACTGTGTAATTGTTTTTCAAATTATCCCTATCCCCTTCATGTGGGCCACATTTCAGACAAATGGAACTCTTTATTTTATTTTTCACTGTGGAATTGATTCAATAGTTGTTGTCTTTTTATCTCATTTATGTTATTATGTTTGCCAGGAATGATCTCTCCCTCCCCTCTACTTCCTCCCATAAAATTTTGCTCTCACACTGTGTTGTCTTATATTTATTTCTATCAATATTTTATCTCTCCAATAAGCAGTAAACTTCAGAAAGGCAGAAACAGGATTGAATGTTGTTCATCTTTGGCCCTCTTCCCAAGGTCTTGAATACAATGGCTATTCAGCAAACATCTGTGAATGAATGAATGAATGAATATATGAATGCAATACCACAAGGAAGGACCTTAGTTTACTTCTAGTTTTGTACTGTTCTGAAAGAGAACAAAGAAAGGGGGGAAAGGGTCAGAAAACTTCCTCTATCTCCAAATTTTACCTACGTTGAGTCTGATCTTGAAACCACTGCCATTTTATTCACACTAATATAATTTTATTAGAACTTTCCATGACCTAGAGTCTTATTCCTCACTCCATGCTGAAGCTTGTATTTTCTTAGCAATCGGGATCTAACTTTTGCCTTCCTAGGTGTTCTTTTCTGTCTTGTCATTTGTGAATCATTCTCCTTGGAATCTGACTTTACCTTAGATTGGAGCTTAGAAATCCTGATTTTATGTCTTAATCACTCTCATTATTCCTTTCCCATTCCTGTAGACCTGTCCAGGTTTCTCTGCAACTACCTTTCTCAAAGCACCTATTTATACCAAGGTATTTTGGTATATCTGCCATACTTTGTGAAATACTTCTAGTCCTTAGGGAAAGCAAAACAAAATGAAAACTTCTGCTCTTTTCTGAGAAAGTTGCCTTTGGACAGTGAATTGGTGAGGTATCCTTTTCCATCAGAGAAGTAATATTCATAGAGTCTTAAAGTAAGTCCCATGATAATGAAGTAGGACAGGGATTTTTAATCTTTTCTATGGCTCAAGCTCATTTTTTAGTTTACATACTATGAATATGGAAGATGAACTACAGAGGAAACCAATCATATGTATGTGTTTATGTATGTATATGTATACACATGCATACATGTTGTTCCCACTGCTAAGAACCCTTGATCTAGTATAATCCCATTATGTTGCAAATGAGTCTACTGAAACCTAGTGGCAAGTGACTTGGCTCAGAACCAAATCACAATGACTGCTAGGGGTGTGACCTTTAGCAAGTGACTTTGCCTTTATTACCCCAATTATTTTTATCTTCAAATTGGAGAAAATAAAACTTGTATTATATAACTAAAACTATATAAGTCATAAGAAAAATTTTCATACTATATAAGTAACAGATTTTTTGTATAATTTAAAATAATACCAAAATATGAGATAAAACAGGGGCGCAAGAAAGGGGAAATACTAAAAAAAAAAATGAAAGAAGAGAAAAATTCTTAAAAAAAATATTCCTATTGTTGACTTCAAAAAATGTCCCACAGGCTCTCTTAATTTCTGTCTTTGAAAGTGACAGCTTAAGAATAGGAATACACTAAAATTTCCTCCACTGACACAGGTTGAAACACATCTCTGCAAAAGTAGATTTTTTAGATTTGACTAAACATACTTATTTCTTAGTTGTGAAAGTAAGGATATGCTGGTAAATATTTAACAATCAACTCTTTTTTAAAATGGACATATTGACACACTTAAATTTATAGCATTAAGATTTTTTAATGGATTTAGCACAGGATTCTGAACCCTCCAGGCTTGGCAGGGTAATGCTCTCAGCCTGGTACCCTTAGTCATCCTCTTATAGAGATAGATCTTGGAAACTATTCCTATAATTGTGACTACTACATCCATTAAAGACCCACAAAAGAAAGTTCTTGTCACCTAAGTCTTTACCACCGTTAAGTGGTCCGACATCCAAAGCTGATGATTTTATCAGTGGAAGTGATGTTAAAAAAGAATATCATCACTGATGCTGAGTGAAATCAGCAGAACCAGGAGAACATTATACACAGCAACAAGACTATACGATGATCAATTTTGATGGACATGGTTCTCTTCAACAATGATGTGATTCAAACCAGTTCCTATTGTTCAGCGATGAAGATAGTCATATGCATCCAGAGAGAGGACTGTGGGAGCTGAGAGTGAACCACAACACAGCATTTTAATGCTTTCTGTGAATATTTCTATGCATTTTGTTTTCCTTCTTAGGTTGTTTTTTGTCTTCTTCTCTTTCTAGATCTGATGTTTCTTGTGCAGTAAGGTGACTGTATAGATATGTATACATGTACTGTATTTGTCATATAATTTATCCTATCTAGCATGTATTAGATTACC
>JAJPUD010000582.1:363022-425226 GCA_023553655.1 Myrmecobius fasciatus
TTGTTTTTTTTTTTTTTTTTTTTTTGCAAAGGTCAATGTTGAAAGGTCACTCATGTTTTGTAAATAAAAAGCTTTATAAAAAAAAAAAAAGAATATCATCATCCACCTTCCAATGTCACCTTCAGCAGCATGGTGCTTTACCAACTGACTTTCAGCTCCAGCTTCCCAAATGGGTTTGAATCCCATTAGAATGTGAGCTTCTGGAGAGCCCAGGCCCTCTTACTTTTTAATTTGTATACCCTGACTTAACACAATATTTTACAAACAGCAAACGTGTTGAAATTAATTATTTATTTATGCCTTCATTTATTCATTCATTCATTCAAAAAAACTCACATTCTGGTGTTGGAGATGTCATTCAAACACCTTAGTGCATACAATGTATATACAGTATAGAGAGATGATAACCTCAGAAGAAAGTCATCATCCCTGGGGGAAAGGAAAAGAAGGAACAAAGAGTTCTGGAGAAGATGGGATTTGGGTATTTCTTGAAGGAATCAGGAGAGCCAATATATAAAGTGAAGAGAGAGGGAAATCAGAGGCAGGGGGGACAATTACTGAAAATGCCAAGCAGGACATTGTCTTTGATTGGAAAGGTAACAGGAAGCTTCCTGCATTCACTGAATGTGTGGATGGAGGAGCGTGTGTGACATGGGCAAATCTGCTGCTTTGGCAGCTGGCTGAAATCTAGATTGGAGAAAGGACAGAGAACTCAGGGTTGGGGAAATCATTTGTCTCCTTGCTGGTAAGCAGGACTAAAATGCAGTGCTTCTGGAGAGAGAGGATTGATGAGGTTTATTGTCAATCCTAATATACATCTGCCTCCACCCCGTCCCCCCCAGGATCTTCTGTCTGACCCAAAGTCCCAGCTGGGTGAGATGTGCCATCCCAATGCCAGCAAGGGCAGATCCCCATTCCTAGCAGCTGAACCTCCAGTTTCCCTGCTAGGAAATGGAGGGCAGATGTAATAGGCCATTTATCTTTTGCAATTTAAAGAGGCTTCCTTAGTCAGAATTTCCAGACATGAAGTTTACAGCGGCTCTGGTAATTTCAGTCCATTATAAATCATTTGTGGGACCTATTAAAATCTGTCCCTACCAACCTCTTGCTTTTAAAGAGAAGAGCTGCCAATACCAATATTTAAAAAAAGGCAAAGTGTTGGAGGCAAGCAGGCAGTCAGAAAACTTCAGACTTGTGTCTTACTGCCAGAAGGTAAGTCTATGTATTTCACACTTTGCTGGAGATTGCCAACCTCAATGTTCATTTCTTCCACTTGGGCGGTATTACACTGTGGGGGGGGGGCTGAGAACTGCCTGTATAATTGGAGTTGGAGATATTTCTGTCAGTCTGACTGGGATTTCTTTTCTCTCAACTTGCTTTTTAGAAGTTGAATAAGAGGCCAAAACTACAGAAATGGATTTAGGGAGAAGTCCTGAATTCTGCTTGGTGTTAACCTGGGGGGATCCATGACTCTCCAGTTGGCACCAGTTTCAATGCACTTCCATTTTCAAAGGAATATCTTCTTAGAAAAGTCATGGGGTGGGGAATGGTGAGAGGAAGGGGGAAGTGATTTTAGATACAGAATAGTCTTTTGTCCTGATTTTACTTATGAATAGCAAGTCACTTTTAACTATTTAAACCTCAGTGATCTAGCTTTTGAAATCAGGATAGTGACCTTACCTGACTGCTTTGATAAAAAACACCCAGTGAAGTTTAGAAACCTACAAAAAGAAGAATTCTTAAAACTTTAGGCCTACCATGAAAACTTACTATAAATAGAACCATATAAAGATAATTGCCTAAATATTCCTGAAAGTGTTTATTCCCTTTGAGAACAAACCTCCTGGTGTAGACCTTGGAATACAGAGGGAAGAATTAGCTTGGAATAAATTGCACCATGATCGTCAGTCTCAAGGGAATCCTAATACCTTCCAATTTTAACCTAAGAGAATCATGTTTGGCGGGGGAAAAAAAGAGGAGAAAAAATCATTAGTAATTCTGTCAACAATTTGTACAAATCCATCAGTTACTGATATATAATTATTTAGAAATTGATTTTTATTGATTGATAATCATTATCAATTATTAATTGATTTTAAAATAGATATTTTAAAAGATTTTTTCATGGTAACAATAGAATGCATTTACATAAAGAGTATCGTAGAGTTACATAACTCATCCCATATGCTCTTCATTTATCTCAGTCTGGCTCCAGTCTCTCTTTCCAGAATGATTACGCCTCACTCTCCCTCATACATTCTGTGTCTCTATTCCCAGTAGGTGACTTTACATCTCCCACCTGCATGATGGGCATGGTCGGTCATCCTGGCATAAAATGCTCTTTATCCACATCACTGTGGCTGACCTTATAGAAAAATCTTTTCCTGATTTTTCTGCATTAGTACCCTTCCCTTCCCTCTGAGATTACTTTTTTGCTTAATACAAATATGTATATGTATGCATGGGAATATACATATATACATACAAAGACATATATATGCATATATATGTAGTATTTAATTATCTGGATACCTACAAAATCTCCCCTCCCACCCCAAAGGCTCGCCTGGGTACAAGTGTGTTGAAGAGTAGAATGTAAGCTCCTCCAGATCAGGGAAAGTTTTGGTTGTCTTAGTTTCTGAACAATTCAGCACAGTATCTCATATTTAGACAGATATTTCCCAAGTGGATGTGATCTCAGTGATGTTGCTGATCTCTATCATCCATACCTGGGTATCTCGGACAGTTTTCACCTACTTTGTCAAAAGCTTGCCATATGACAGTCCACCCACTGTTCTGTAAATCCTTACTTTTGTCATGTGACTAACCTATCTTTCCTGTCACACAACTCCTTGATGATATTCTTTACTCCTCTTCTTCAGTGTTTATGGTTTACATGTTGTTGACTGCTTATTCCCACCATGTACTTCTCCATTGTGTTTCTGTATGCATGTGTTTTCGTGTTTGTGCCCTATTTTTATCTCTTCACAAACACTAAGGTTCTATTGTTTGCTTAGCAATACCAATAAAACATTACTGTATGAAGTCTGTTTTCATGGGAACTTTGGAGTTGAAAACAAAAACAAAAACAAAAACAAAACACTTTGCAATTTCCATAATAAAATGTAGTCCATTCTTTTTCTCCTTTTCAATTCTGGGATAAATCTTTGTCCTTCTGTATGTGCCAGATATTGCACAATTCGTCAAGTTCTGGAGTGTATCCAGTCAAATGAATGTTTAATTTGGACAATAGCCCTGTTAGGTCTGTCTTGTGTGGAGAGGTAGAACAAATTCTTTGAGTGATTATAGATGTATTTCTTTTAAGAGTATCTGCAATATTTAGGGGTTTGATGTAATCAAATTAATATCATCTTAAAACAGGAGCATCAAGAGTACCACATTATTCATAGGGAAGTCCTCACCTGGACTCTGTGGTGGAATTTTTCTAATACAATGGTTCATATTTTTGTAGAGTGGGTATTTTATGTTTCATGCCTCATTTGATGTTTCACTATTGGACGGTGATTTCTGTTGTTACATCTTCTGAGAAATACTGACTGATATATAAAATAGCCTGTAAGGCAATATTTTGTTTTCCTGAATCAACTCCATTTGATTTCATGAATAGGCTTCACACTTCACTTAAGTCAGTCTTTAGAGGATTTGGGAAAAGAATAAGAATGTATATAGTTCTAACCACTGTTTGAACTCATTTAAGCCTCACAACTACCTTTCAAGGTAGGTGCTTTTCCATTTTACAGTTAAAGAAACTGAGACAAAAAAGGTTAAATAATGTGCTCAGTATAACAATTACTGGGAAGTATTGATGCTGGATTTTAACTCAGGTCTTCTGGATGCCACATTCAGTACTCTGTCTATTGCCCTAACAACTCCCTGCTGATTGGTGATATTTTACTATGGACAAATTGGGGAATTGAAGAAAATAGTGCGCTTCACCTTATAGATGGCTTAACCTTTTACTTCTTGTCTGGCAAATACAATGTAGTATCATGGAAAGAGTCTGGGACTCAATGTCAAGAATCAGAGATTTTTAAGCCCAACTTCTTATATTTATTAAGGGAAGCTTAATTAGTGTCTGATGCTCAATTCACTTATCTGAAAAATGGACAAAACAATAATAACTAGGCCATTTACTCCGCTGTGCTATTATACAAAATCTTTTACGAAATTCTATGTCCTGTAGAAAGATGTGAATACAGAAGATTGAGATAACCCTTTCTGTACCCCATTCCTCTCAGGTAATTTTTGATAATCTTAACTTGTATCTGTTGTACTGATAATGACTGGTTTATCAGAAATGCTTTCAGTTTGAAAACTAAAACAAAGCAATAGCTTGGGCTTGTGAAAAGATTTCAAAAAATTAAGTAGCCTGAAGGCCAAATGAAATCAAGTGTCTTTGATTTGATCCAATTTCTTTTTCATTAGAAAGAGCTCATTATCCTCAGGGCCCAAGCAGGCAAGTATTTGTGGTCATTATACTTTCTTAGATAACCTATAATCATCATTGACAATCTAAGATTTGTTCTCAAAACACACACACACACATATATATGTATGTATGTATGCATGCCCGAATCAGAGAATGAACATATGTAAATATTTGATTTGTTATTATTTATTATTCCAAAAAATTTGATTTATTTAAAAGTTCTTTTCATGGACATGTCATCAAAATTCAATCTAAGGTTTAAAATGCAATTCGGCACAATAGTTACATAAAGATTTTTGTTTTCTTTGTCTCAAAGCCCTTCACAATGTCTTTTGGGACACATCTAGATGTGGTGGAGAAAACACTAGATTTTCCTTTAGGAGTTGTGTATTAGAAACTTACCTCAGACACTAAACATGCATGGTTTATGGATATATTGTTTTTCCATGCCCTTCATTCCTCATTTCTTAAATGTATATAATAATAGATTTCCTACGCATCTTGGTTTGGGTAAAGGTGGTAAATGAGACAAATGTAGAGAACTTTGGAAACTTTATTAAACTCCTTCTCTCCCTTACCCTTCTTGCTTTTACCAACAACAATTCTCTTGGTCTTAGAGGGATTCTAGTAGGAAAAACAGTACCAACATAGTTATAGCCGTGCCATTTGAAATTTAACACACGTATTCAATCAACCTAGACTTGTGTGAGCTATTGAGTTGAGTTGGGATAATATACAACGGATCCTCACTCAGTGGGTAACTAGTACAGCTAAGTGGCTCCACAGTGCACAGAGTTCTAGGTTCAGAGTCAGGAAGACTCATATTCTTGAGTTCAAATCTAGTCTCAGGTGCTTACTGGCTGTGTTACCCTTAAGCCTATTTGCCTCCATTCATTTGTAAAATGAGCTACAGAAGGATATAGAAAATAATTTCAGTGTTTTTGTCAAGAAACCCCAAATGGGGTCATAAGAAATCAGACAAAAGTGACTGAACAACAATAAAATGTCTAAGCACCAACACACTAAGCAGGAACCACATTTCATATAGCTACCAATTTAATTGTGTCAGAACATCAAAGGAAAGAATTTGGGAAAGTCATAATATAAATTCATTTTCACACGTTTCCTATCCTAAATACACAAATGAGAACAAACTTCCTTATTATTGTTCTATAAGAAATGGTCAGCAGGATGATTTTAGAGAGGCCTGGGGAGATTTACATGCTAAGTGATATGAGCAGAACCAGGAGATCATTATACACGGCCACAAGACTATAGGATGACAAATTCTAATGGACATGGTTCTCTTCAACAATGAGATATTGCAAAACAGTTCCTATTTTTCAGTGATGAAGATAGTCATATACATCCAGAGAGAGGCCTGTGGGAACTGAGTGTGGACCACAACATAACATTTTCACTTTTTCTCTTGTTGTTTGCTTGCATTTGTTTTTTCTCAGTTTTTTTTCCTACTTGATCTGATTTTTCTTGTGCAGCAAGATAATTGTCTAAATATGTATGCATATATTGGATTTAACATATATTTTAGCACATTTAATGTATTGAATTACCTGCCATCTAATAAAGGAGGTGGGAGAAAGGAGAGGAGAGTTTGGAACACAAAGTTTTTCAAGGGTCATTGTTGAAAAATTACTCATGCATTTGTTTTGTAAATAAAAAGCTTTAATAAAAAGTAAAAATTTTAAAAAATATATCTTCCTAAAACAAGTACCCCAAAGAAGAAAATTTTACATTTCCCCAAGTAAATGCCCAGAGACCTCATGCTCTCTGGTGAAGGAAGTTAAACTTCTGGGACAACTGTCTGAATTATACCTAAAAATCCTTTGTCTGTATGAGTCCTCTGTGCTCTATTTTGGGGTCAGCTAAGTATTCTTTAGTGTTTTTCCTCTAAACATGTCCAAACTTAATAAATCAACCAATCAACATTTATCAAATGCCAGCTGTATGCCAGACATTGGGCTAAGCCCTGGGAATACACAAAGAGATAAAAGATAGTCCATTTTCTCAAGGAGCTTCTAATTGGCTGGAGGAGACAACTTGATGTAGCTTAGGAGCTTCCTCTAGGATGTTGCTTCCTCCATGTCCTGGTGGAAGTTGCCCACTCTGGGACACCCCCTTGCTGCACTCTGCCTCTGCGGCTGCTACGTGCTGAAGCCCTCCAGTTTTTGTTGTTGTTGTTGTTGTTGTTGTTGTTTGTTTGTTTGTTTGTTTATGTGTTTATTTATTTATTTATTTATTTTGCTTTTGACCTGGGCACTGACCACTACTGAGGTTCCAAGTCTATGGCTGATTTCAGTCTTCAGAGAGGCCATCTGCTCTCCTGACCTTTGTCACTACAGTCTCCTGGACTTCTGCCCTACAGATGCTGCAGCTACTGCTGATTCAGGGAAGGATCACTGCCCCCTTAGAATTAGATCAACCAGAGCCAGGTCAGCATACTTAAGACTTTATTAAGACATTTTAGTTCTGTGGTTAGTTGACCTGGTAACTAGCATGGCATGCAAAGGGATCGCATGGGTGACAGTATTAAAAAAATAAAATCAGCAATCTCCTTTTCTCATGGAAGAACCTTATATCTTATTCCTGAGTTAGGACAACTGAATTTGTAGACAGTTCTACTTTGCCACATTCTGCCTAATGTCCCTTTTCACTAGAAATAGCTTTCATTTCTGGGACATTGGTTGTATACAATGTGCTGTGTGAACAAACACACCAATTTCCACCTATCACTGCCAATTGGCTCTTGTAGTCATTGTCCCTCTGCAGTTCACAAGGAGTCTATTGAGCATGGATATCTAGATTACTAATAATGCTAAAATACTCTAATTGGCTCATATCCCCCACCACCTCAGTGGCAGTTGAAGCAAATTTCTTCTTTTTTAAGTTAACATCCCTCCTCTCAATCCCATACTATTGCATATTGACTGGAGCATAAATAATTACCCATAGGCTGGCTACCTTTGAAAAGCAGCTCTGGGTAGCACAGGAAAATTTAAAGGAACAAGTTTTCATCTTCAGACTTCAGAGGCTACATCCAAGGGTTTGAAGCTTTTATCCTCGTTCCCACTCATTGGACAAGGGAAAGAGAAGTGAAAATCATGCAAATAAACAGAATTACAAGGAAAGAAAAGAAAGAAAAGTGTGTGAATAGTGTTCTAGTATTCTCTTCAAACTGGATATGCTAGCCTGTCCAACCTCATCTCTTCTTGTCTCTCTCCCTCTGCCTCCATACACACTCTGTCACATCACATGCTTTCAAATCAAGTTGTTTTGACAATTTCAAATCAGTGAAGTAGTATCCAGTCCCCTAATTCCCTGATATCTTGACAAGAGATGATTGCAAGACTAGCAAAGTTCACAATCACCTCTTTTTTTCATTTCTCTGCATGGTTTCTCTCCATCTCCGTTTCATGATTTCTCAGCAGAAGGAAATTTCTTCCAGCTCAAAATTCCCTAATTTTTTTTTGGTTTTTTGTTTGTTTTTTTTTTTTTTTTTTACTTCTGGGTAATGTCTGTGTATTAGCTTTGTGACTTTACCAAATAGCCATGGGGAGGAGTTACAAGGGTAAATTAATATTTTTTTTCATAATAGTATCTATGTGTGTTTCCATGTCTGTCTCTCTTTCTCTGTCTGCCTCCCTTCCTCTCTCCATATGTATGTCTGCATGCATACAGATGAAGAATCTATCAATAGATAAATTTTCTTTTTATTTTAATATAGGTTCTATACCAAAGTACTGCAACAGAACCAAAATGGGAAGTACAAATTATCGGTACTAAAGAATTTGGAGAAATGTGCAGTTATGACAACCAGAATAGCTGAGTGGCTATTAAGATTCTTTTCCTGCCAGTATCATTTTGTCAAATTATGTTATAATTTCAGGAATAATACAATAATAATAATAATCTTTATGTTTATAACAAAGAATTTAAAGTGCTTTACCTAATTCACCTCCCTTAAAAATCAAAAATATTTCTGAGGAAGGTACTAGAGGTACTTGCACTCCCAATTTAAAGATGGGGAAACCAAGAGATAAAACAGTTTCCCTGGGCTTATGGAGCATTAACATTTTAATTCCACTTTTAGGACCTTGATCCAATTCTTTGGTATATCTGGCTCTCTGCTCTAATTTGAAAAGGAGGGAATTGTAATAGATGACCCCCTAAGTGTTCCTTCAACTGCAAAACTAGGCCTAGAACATACATTTTCCTCATAATATAGAAGAAAATAATAACAACTTGTATTTGTTCAGTACTCCATAGTTGCCAAGATATATATATATATATGTACATATACATATATAATCCCAGTCAATTTCAACAACTATCTGTTTTAATACTCTATAGTTGTCAAGATGATCACATATGTATGTGTATATATATATATATATATATTCAATTTTCATCATAATCCTAGGTAGTAAAATTATCATTATTATATATATCCACTTCATAGTTGACAAGACTGAATCTAACAATTAGGAAAAGTGATTCTTGCTACATAGATACTAGTTATTTGGAGTGAGATTGGAATCTAAGTCCCCTACTAGTATTCCCTCTGCTAGTACACAACCCATCCTAACTAAATGTGATACAGTGCCGACTATTCAAGAAGCTAGATTTCAGTGGAACACAGAGAATTGTTGGGTACTTTTCCAGAATAGCAATCTCTTAAATTATAGTCAACAAATCAAAAATTCAAATTGAATCATGTGTATTGTCTTCTTTGGGGGAAAATGATATTTCCTTTCTAGGGATAAATGTTTTAGATTGTGCATGTTGATTATAGGTTCACTCAGGAAGTGTGATTGCTGCAAACATTTGACTGCCGGGCCATGGGGGGTAATCAGGGAAAGTTACAGTCCTCATTGGCAAATGAAGATTACCTTGGTTTCTGGAAGACTAAGTCAGTGGAGCACAAGTTCATGCCATGACATCACATTAATACCTTCTCAAAATAAAGCTGAAATGATTTTCAGTAGAGCTCCAACAATAGTAATATGTCTTTTGATGAAGGAAGACATTCTAAAAGTGCTTCAGTCTACCTTTCAAGGCTTCCTATCCATTGTTTTTATACAATCAATGATCAAATCAAATTAGCCTTTTTTCTCATTCTCATACATGAAATTGAATTTCCTGTCTCTAGGTCTTTGTATAGTTTGACCTTTTGTGGCTGCAATATACTCCTTCCTCTTTTTGGCCTCCCATTACCCATTCAAAGCTTCTTCCTTCAAAGCCCAGCTAAAAAGCTAACTCCTCCATGAGGCATTTCCTGATTCCCCATATGATAATGGCTACTTCTTAAAATTAATTAACTGTTTCTGCTTTGGCCAGAAATCCTGAGAATCTTCTCTGTCCAGATTGATTTTCTTTTTTTTTTCCACTAGGTAAAAAAAAGGCATTTTGATCTTATTTCTTACCTAGCCTTAATCACTGATTAGGAATTGCCTCAGTCAAACTAAGACCTGTTAAAGACTTTAATTTAAAAAGGCTAAGATTTCCCACTGCATCGAGGGTCATCTCTAATTATCGTGATCTATATCTGGCCACTGGCTCCTAATGATTTTGCACATTCCTCCCTCCCTCAAATCCAATTCACTTGTATGTCATAGCATCATTTCCCTGCCATTATGGTGCTCTTGGAGAATGAATGACAAACAAGTTACTTTCCTACTCTGAATCAGAGTTTCCTCACCTACAGAACAGGTGTAATAAAAAATCTGTACCACTTATCTCACAGAATTTTGAGATGAGAAAAGGATTTGATAAAATCTTATATTTCCAAACAAAAATCACTTGATTTGCTCCCATAATAACTTTTACAAAACTTTTATATGTGGCTCTTAAAAGATCATTGGTAACTGTAGAAAGAGGAGTTTCAGTTGAGCAGTTAAGCCAGTAGTTTCAAGAATGAGAGAAAAGATTTCTTCTATTATTAACAAATTATTAGATGCAAGGAGAACCTGAATTCAAGTATGATCTCAGATACTTAACATTTCCTAGCTAGCTGTGTGACCCTGGGCAAGTTACTTAACCCCAACTGCCTCAGCAAAAAGAAAAAAATATATATATATATTAGGGGGTTAGTTATTAGTAGGTTTTTTTTTCTTTGTTTACTTCCTCATTCAAGGAATAACTCTTGAAGTCTCTGAAAGACCGAGCTAATAATGAGTTTGGTCTAACCCTCCGGGACATTCTCCTTAATGTGGGGCAGGATCCCATCTAACTAGGAGAGTTTATTTCTTTTTTTTTTAATTTTAAAAATATTTTTTTAAGATTTTTATTAAAGCTTTTTTATTTACAAAACATATGCATGGGTAATTTTTCATCACTGATCCTTATAAAACATTCTGTTCCTTCCCCCACCCTCTTCCCTAGATGGCAGGTAGTCCAAAACATGTTAGCTATGTTAAAATATATGACAAATTATATATGTGTATACATATCTATACAGTTATCTTGCTGCACAAGAAAAATCGGATCCACAAGAAAAAAAAAAAAAAAACCTGAGAAGGAAAACAAAATGCAAGCAAACATCAACAGAAAGTGTGAAAATGCTATGTTGTGGTCCACCCCCAGATCCCACCGGCCTCTCCCTGGGTGTAGATGGCTTTCTTTATCACTGGGTAACTGGAACTGGTTTGAAACATCTCATTATTGAAGAGAACCATATCCATCAGAATTGATCATCATGTAATAGTGTTGTTGCTGTGTATGATGATCTCCTGGTTGTGCTCATTTCACTCAGCATCAGCTCATGCAAATCTCTCCAGGCCTCTCTGAGATCATCCTGCTGGTCATTTCTTACAGAACAATAATATTCCATAACATTCATATACCATAATTTGTTCAGCCATTCTCCAACTGATGAACATCCATTCAGTTTCCAGCTTCTAGCCACTACACAAAGGGCTGCCCCAAACATTTTTGCACATGTGGGGCCCTTTCCCTCCTTTAAGATAAGAAATAGTTTCAATTTCCTCATTTGAAAATTGTCTGTTCATATCCTTTGACCATTTATCAATTGGAGAATGGCTTAAATTCTTATAAATTTGAGTCATTAGGAGAGTTTATTTCTGATTAAAATAGAAAGAGAATCTAATCTTGGTTAATTCTTGCCCTAAAAAGCATTAGGTTCACTTCCTTGAAACCCCATTGTCCAACTTAAGTGATTTGAATGGAAATGGATTCCTTTAGTCAGATAGAGAGGTATCATCCCTGTTCTCAGTTGGATGAGCTGAAGGTTTTCACTTATCTCCTAATGCATCTCCTTATTTGCTATTCACAAATCAAGGTTGAACCCTGCCAGTTGCAGATACCTGATTATTCTGAAGGTTTTAAGCACTCAATGATCTCTAAAGTTGGTCTTCAGTTTCTGAGAGAAACTACTGACCCCAATTTATTGATTATTTGTTAATTAATACATTGCTCATATTACCTCTTGTTTCTTGGGCTTTTCATTTATTTCAAAAATAAGAAATGGAAGTGGAGGCAATGAGTCCAGAAAGGCTTTTCTGGTATTCAATAGGAAAGAGTGAAATCAATAAGAGAGAGGATAGAAAGAGAGCGTGGAGAAAGAGAAGAAAGAAAGATAGCTTGGGACAGAATCTCCATGGACATATATTTTTCAGGTACAAAAGAAACCTAAAAATTTGCTTTAAAAGAAAAAGACAGATGATGTTCAGTGGCAGACTAGGTAGAATTGTGAAAGTTCAGTGTTATGGAAACCGAGAGAGGAGGGAGATGCATGAAAAATAGAGCCATCCACAGAATCTAATCTTCTAGGAATGTAAAGAACAACATGGAAATGTTGGATTTAGTTATTGGTGACCTTGGAGAGAGCTATTTCAGGAGACAGAGAGTGGTGGGGACAGAAGTCAAACTACCTGATATTGAGTGAATGGGTAGAAAAGATGGAGAAAGCAATAATAGACTACTCCAGGGCAATTTGGCCGTGAAGAATTTTATTTTGTTAGACAGTCAATTATATAAATATTCTCCTTGTCTAACAGACCATAAGGCATCTGAAGCAGGGCATCTTATTCATTATTATATAACCTAACACAGTGTTTCACATTTCACATGTGATTAATAAATTAAATGGGATAGGGAATCCCTGGTATTATTTCTTATTTACATAAGATATACTTTGTACTTCATAACATACAATAGAAGTGGATATAAGATTGTGTTTCTTCTCCTCCTTTTCCTCTTTTTCCTTCTTCCCGAATTATCCTAAAATGAATGTGATGGTTGCTAGAGTTCGTTCCATGTTCTAAGCCTCCATGAACTCCTACTTTCTATATTTTAAATTCTAAGGTCCTTTTTTCTTCTTTTTTTTTAGTAGAGGAAAGCAATGGACTGCTTGCCTTCATTTCCAGCATGTGCATAGAATTATTTTAAAAGTATAATACATTTTTATTACAGTTACACATATTTCAACATTCTCATTTGTTGGCCATGCACAATGAGGTGGTATGCCAGATTTGGCTGACACCTGTTTTAGAAGGTCATGCTACCAGAAGATTTCGAGTTGAGTTGGAAGAGACCTTAGAGCTCATCTAATTCAACTGTCATTTTACAGCTGATCAAATTGAGTTCCAGAGAAATGTTCCATGTATAATTGTGATGGAATCCGATTGTTCTATAATAAATGACAAGAGGGATGGTTTCAGAAAAGCCTGGGGAGACATATGAATTCGTGCAAAGGCAAATGAGCAGAAGCAGGAGAACATTATACACAGTAACAGCAATATTGTAAAGATGATCAACAGTGAAAGCCTTAGCTACACTGATCAAGGCAATTGTCCAAAACAAAGGCAAATGAGCCATGGTGAAAATTTCTATTTACCTCAATGGAAAAGAAATGATGAACTCTGAATGTAGATTGAAGCATACTTTTAAAGTTTTTTCTTTATTTTTATTGCTTTTTTTGCATGTGTATTATTTACTACTTGTTTTTTGTGGAAATAAGTTTTGTATGATTTTAAATATAGGATTGATATCAAATTACTTTCATAAGAAGAGGTTAAGCAGTAGAAGGGAGAAAATTCAAAAGTCAATTTCAAAAATGTTAACTTTCTTTTCATGTAATTGAAAATTATTTAATGAAATTAAAATATTAATTAAACAAAAGAATAGATCTTGACCTAAGCGAATGACAAGGTTGGGGGGAACCTAGGTGCAAAAACCTCTTTCCTTATAATACCTCTAATAGCATGTGGTAAACAAGTAGTAGAGATTTGGGATGGGGCTACGGGTCATAGGAAGCAAAGAAGTCCTCACGGTAAAGGAAGGAAGGAAAGGAAAAAAAAAAAAAAAAGAACAGATTGAGTGAGAGAACCCAAATCGCAGTGATAAGCTAATTACCTAGCTGAGATAGTTCCCCTTGCATCATTATTCAGAGGGACAGGACAAACCCTCTTTGGTGAATATGAATGAAGAAACTACTGTTTTAGAGAAATGTGTTATTAAAAACAAATCATTTTGTAAAGCCTAAAGAAAAAATATTTCTCAGAAATGTCTGCTGCTGAAGGTAATACAATTCTGTCTTAACTATATTGAAAACCTATTATTATTTTACAATTCAACAGAGATTTATTAATCAATGAATTTGTGCAAAGTACAATGAACAAGCCTAATGGGAAAGTGGATATGGAAGTAAGATAAATGATGTAAGTCTCTACCCTCACACAGTTTACAATCTAGGAAAGTTACGATATGTCCTGATCTCTAACATTGTATATTCTTGGAGTTGTATTATGTTCTTTTACCTAAAGTTCCTCTCAGTTTCACCAAATTATGCATTTTATATGTCCTAACTTTGACATATTTACTTAAGATTCTCCTAGTTTTAATAATCTGTTATGCTAGTATGGAGAATTCTGAAACTCAGGATTTCATAAAGAGGCCTGTTACTATATTCTCAAGAGTATTTTGTTGAAATCTCTTCACAACTTACTCCCTTATACAAAATATATCTTTTTCTTATGTGATGGTAGGTGATCTAGAAAATGCACCCCAAACACCTCAGTGTTAGCTCTGAAAACAGCAGTGAGAAAAGACTGAATCTTGGGGCAGTACTCCCTCCACACTAGGAGCAGAGCAAAACTTTGACGTGAAATTAAAATCTAGAGAAATAAACAAACAAGAAAAAAGGAACCTGACTGTAACAAATTACTATGATGACAGAGAAGATCAAGACAAAAACCCAGAAGAACACAGTGCCAAAGCAACTCTAGGAGAAATGTTAAAGAAGAAATAGGAATTGAATACAAACTCCACAAGAATTCTTAGAGAATTCCCAAAACAATTTTTCAAAATCAAATGAAAGAGACAGAGGCAAAATTGTGAAAAGATACAGGAGTAATCCAAGAAAATTATGAAAATTCAGAAGCTTGGTAAAAAGTGACAGAAACAATACTGAAGAGAAATAACACCTTAAAAAGAATTGGCCAAATTGAAAAAGAAGTGCAAAAAGTCACTGAAGAAAAGGACTCCCTAAGAAAATGAAATTCACCAAATGGAAAAGTTACAAAAGTTCATTAAATAAAATAATTCTTTAAAAATCAGAATTGGACAAGTTTAAATTGTCAAGAAAATAGCAAACAAAATTAAAAGAATGGGAAAAAATAGAAGACAATGTGAACAATAATTTTGGAGAAACAACAGACTTAGATTGAGATAGATTAAGAAGAGATAATTTAAGAATTCTTGTAATAAAAGTCACTATCAAAAGAGATGCTTATATAAATAAATAAATAGATGCATAAACAAATAAATAAATAAAGATCCTAGGCAATATTTTTCAAGAGATGTTTATGAAAACATCCAGATATCTTAGACCCACAGGATAAATTAGAAAAAGGAAAAGTTTGTCAGAAATAAAACTTTAAGGAGGAATGGGGAGGGGAGAAGAGGGAAACAGAAGAAGAAAGGAAAAGAAGGAGGGGGTTAGGGAGAGAAAGCAAGAGGGGGAAGAAGGGATGGGGAAGAGAAAGAGTACATTAATAATCATAACTCTGAATGTAAATGGGATGGACTCAAGTGTCATAAAGAGAATCCAATAATATTTGTTTTCAAGAGCAGAGAGACAAACTGATTAAAAATAAGGAACTGGAGGAGAATCAGTTATGCTTCAGATAAGGTTAAAACAAAACAAACAAACAAACAAACAAACCCAACAACCTAAGTAGCAATTATTATTTCAGACAAAACAAAATCAAAGAATGGACCTGAATAAAGAGATATCTGGAAAACTACATCGTATGCAAAGATACCATAGACCATGAAGTAATATCAATACTCAGAATATATGTGTATCAAATAGTATAACATTCAAATTATTAAAGAAAAAACATTAAATGAGTTATTAAAGGAAGCAAAGAATAAAGTTATAGTAGTAAGGGACCTCATTTTTTTTCCTTTCAGTAATAGAGAAATCTAACCATAAAATAAATAAGAATTATGTAAAAGAGATGAATACCTTTGTATAAAAGTTATATATGATAGACCTCTGAAGAAAATTGAAGGGCAATAGAAAGGGGAATACTTTTTTCTTAACTCTACATGGCACCTTCACAAAATTATCCATGTATTAGTATATAAACAGTTCATAATCAAATGCAGAAAGGCAGAAATGTTAAATGCATCCTTTTCAAACCATGCTTGCAAGTAAATTATATTCAAGAAATAGTCATGTAATCATAGATTAAAATTTAATTGGGAATTAAATAATTCTAAAGAGCAAATCAAATAAATTATGAAAGCAATAAATAATTTCATTAAAAAGAATGACAACAATGAAACAACATAGCAACATTTATGGGGTATAGCCAAAGCAGTACTTAGGGGAAAATTTATATCTCTAAATGCTTATATCAATAAAATAGTAAAAGAGAAAATTAGTGAATTGGAAATACAACTAAAATTTAGAGAAATAATAAATTAAAAATCTCTTTTTAAACACCAATTTAGAAAATCAAAAGAGAGATTAATAAAATTGAAAGTAAAAAAAAAACATCAAACTAAGAAATAGAAGCAAAACATTGTTTAATGGGGGGGGGTGAACCAAATAAATAAACTATTGATGAATCTGATTTTAAAAAAAGAAGAAAATCAAATTGAAGTGTCAAAAATGAAAAAGGTAAATTCAGCATCAATGAAGATGAAATTAAGCCACTTATTAGAGATTATTTTGCCCTGTATAACATAATGTAGACAATGTGAATTGTCTACATTAACAGATGAAAAAAAAATAATAGTTAAATAATCTCATTTTAGAAAAAGAAATTGAATAAATCATCAGTGAACTCTCTAAGGAAAAAATACTAAAGACCAGGACACATTCTACAAGGTATTCTACAAAATATTTAAAAATAATCAATTCCAATACTATGCAAACATGAAAAAAAGATAAAGAAAGAGTCCTGCCAAATTTCTTTTATAACACAGATAAAAGTGTTATGAGTAATGAAGAGTAACAAGAGAGAAAGAATATGAGAAATCAATTTCCCAAATTAATGTAAATGGAATTTAAAAAAATAAAATACTATCAAGGAGATTACGGTATCATATCACAAAGATGATATACTATGATTAAGTGGATTCATACCAAAAAATGTGGGTCTAGTTCATTGTTAAGAAAACGTATAACATATTTGACCATATCAATAATAAAAACAACAAAATTTATTTTTTCATCATAATAGAGCAATGTAAAATACAAAATGGATTATTATGATTATATCGGAAAAAAAAATGAACTTTGTACAAACAAAAAGCAAATGTGTCCAAGAATAGAATTAAAGCCAGAAACTTGAAGAATTTTTTTACTGCAAGTTTCTCTGGTAAAGGTTTCATTTCTCAAATACATTAGACACATTTCTGAGAATATGAGCTCATTCTTTGATTGATAAGTGATCAAAGCATATAACCAGATAGTTTTCAGAAGAAGAATTCAAAGCTATTTATAGTCATATGTATATAAAAAATGTCACTACTGGTTCGAGAAATTCAAATTGAAACAATTCTGAGATTCCACTTCATATCTTTCAGATAGGCTAGTATGAGAGAAAAGGAAAATGATAAATGTGGGAGGGATGTGGGAGAAATTGGAACACTAATGCATTATTGGTGGATTTGTGAACTGATCCAATCATTCTGGAGAGCAATGTAAAACTATGCTCAAAGGGGAACCAAATTGTTTACACCGTTTGATCCAGCAATAGCACTATTAGTTTTTTTTTTTTTTTTAACCAAAGAGATCATAAAGATCTTTTCAGAAAAACAAGTAAACAAAAAAGAACAACTAGTAAGATTTACTTGAACAGATGCAAAGTGAATGAGTAAAAGCAGGACACAAGCTTTGGAGATTGGGTGTCCACAAGTTTTGTTTTAATATAATGAGCTCTAGGGAGGAATAAGGGATGGTGAAGGAGTTGTGAAGGATACTAGGTTGCCTAAGGAGGGACAAAGTGGCCCAATTAATAAATAGATCAGGTCAAAATTCCCCTGCTATCAAGAGAGAGCCATTGGGCACATAGATATCCCCTACATGGTCACTCTAAGCAAAATAAGGATATTCTGGATTTTAAAAATATGCATATATTTTATGGTAGAGGAAACAAATACTTATCATATATCTATTACCTACCTTGTACATTGAGTGCTTTTGCCAAAAGAAACTGTCTAAATCCTTTTTAGAGAATATCTTTGGTTTAAGTCACACCAACATTTTTCTTAGATCTGTGAAGGGAGAGAAAATGAGTGAGAAAAGTCAGACTGCAGCCAGACTGCAGCCAGACCCCCTAGTAAGTAATTTGGTCCATTGAATGGACCATGTACTTAGAGGAAAGGTTGCCTTTAGGATCACAGGTGTCTCTACAGTATCAGGCCATTTAGGAAACATACATACAGTGCGAATTTATATTGATCCAGATTTGTGAAGAGGTTTCCTTCCCTTCTCAATAAGGACAAGATGATATGAAACCAAAAGTAAGAAAGCCATCAAACATCAGTCATCAATATGAATCAAAGAGTAGGAGAGCCAGAAGGCTAATTGTCTTGCTTTACAGAAGAGAAAAGAAGCTGTGAGAGAGTTTTGTTAAGGACAGACAGCAGATGCAGACCTCCTCTATGAAGTTCTTTCCCAGTTCTTAATCCTTTCTATAATTTTATCAGTAGAAGTCAGTCTCCAGCAGCTTTTATTTTGTGTGGTTTGAAGACAACCCCCAAACTGTTGGGCTGGCTTCATCTCAGACATTGATTTGAATTCACTGTGGGGTTTGATGTATCCTGCTTAGAACTTGCCCTTTCTCTGGAGAGAGCCTATAACTTCCATACCTTCTTCACACTAAATAATTAAAAGCACTCATTCCAGGAGCTTCATTAGAATCCTCTATTGGTCCTGGCCTCCTGCCCTCCACCAAATGCACAGACTCATTTTGACAAATGTCACTGATCCCCACAGCTAACTCATTCTGGGTTGCAAATTTAATGATCTTAACGATTGCAGATCATGTCCCCCTTGTAATGTGGTGCTTTTGGAGACAGTACCTCCTACATCCTGCAATTAAAGCATGGGCCGTATGTACAGTAATTAGTCGCCAGCAAGGAATGTCAGGCAGTTTCAGGGGTTAGTCGGATCACAATGATTTCAATGATAATTATTCCAGCAGTCAGAGATTTTTTTTTTTTTCAGAAAGCCACTCACAGAGGTAATTTCTATGCTACACAATTTCATTTGCTGAGTTACCATTGTTTCAAAACAAATGAAAGAACAGTATCAAGGTGACTGGTTCCAAATTGTTATACCAAGAAAAAAATCTGATAGGGGGATAGAAGGGAGGTGGTTCCATGTACGTTGATAATCATAGATTACAGAAGAGCAAACAGGAACCTATTAATTTTTCAGTTGCGAGAGTTGAGCAGAGGTTCAAGTCATCACAACAGCATGCTAATGGCAGCAGTTTTGAGCAGGATTATAGTCAGATTTGCCATTGCTTTATTTTTATGTCAGCTTCTTGCTCCAACAATATGGGAAGAGGACGGATTGGTCTCGCTCCACTTGAGGATTCGGATATGCTGTCATCTGTTTGGAAATAGTTAATAAGCAGCCCTGCTCCCTGCTTTGGAGTGGCAGAATCTGAATAACCAGATTTCCATCACTGAAAGAGCCAATTTTCATTTCTTCCTTATATGTTCAGGCTTCTTTAATACACCTGCTGCAAAAGACTTAGCAGAGGGGGGATTTGAATAATAACACTACTTTACATTTAAATTGGGCCATTCATCCGAGTATCTCAAAGCACTTTGTAAACATTATCCAGGGAAATATGTTATTAACATCACTTTTGAGATAGAAAAACCTGGTTCATGATGGCAAGTGACTTGCCTAAGGTCACATGTTCAATCAGCGGGCATAGCTCATGGGTCATTTGACAATTTCATCGCCACATTATGCCTCAAATTACGAAGCCCCCTCCCAGCCTCAGTTGATCAAATCTGGACTGATTATAACACAATTTTTTCCCTGTCCCCCAGTAGAGGAGTTTGGGAATTCAGATTTTATTCTATCCAATGTAACTTCCTCTGTTCCTTTCACCAGATGCTTTTGCAATTGCCACCAGTGTGGACACCTCTAACTTGTCTTTGTCTAGAAAGTAATCCTAAAATAGAGGATTTTTTTCTTTCTTGAATCTCAATTTGCTCAGTTTAAATCTATCTTCCATAAAATCTTAATGCTACACTTAAAATGTGTGTTTAAAAGTGAGAGGAGAATCCACAATTCCTATTTGCAAATATAATTTGTGGTTTGAATTGCATTCAGAAGTTGATGGTAATGAATGTGGAGGTTGCCAAATGAAAGATTTAAAATCTTAGAAATTGTAACTCTATCCATATTAGATTTCACTATTTAGTTCCCTACTTAGACTTCCATGAGTTTGAAGCTGTTCTTGCTCCAAAGAACATGGCGTGCTATAGCAGATGTTCAAAGGGGAGTCTTATTTTTTTTCTAATTCCAGGCCATAAGATATTAATAGAGGAGTCTAAGAAATATTTCCATTGGACTGAACCAGTGGTAGAAACACAAATTCCAAATGGTATTGCTGCCACCGAATCATCCATTAGCTCCACCAAAGTCACTTCCCCTTCTGGGCTGTCAATTCTTTTCATCCATAACAGGACCAGTTAGGATCATATGAATTCTAGGGGACTTTCTAATCAAGTCACATTTCTATGTTAATATCCATGAACATTTTACTTCTGAAACAACAATCCAGAGGAAAGCTCAGCCATGCCAAATTCAGAGGGAAAATGGTACTGGTCAACTTCTCTTTATTGCTGGTGTTGGTTGTTGAATTGCTATTTTAATCATGTCTGATTTTTCATGATCCCTTTTGGGGGCTTTCTTGGCAAAAATAGTTGATTGGTTTGCCATTTCTTTCTTCAACTTATTTCACAGATGAGGAAACTAAGGCAAACAGATTTGTGTGTGTGAGGCAATTGGACTTGTGACTTGCCCAGGATTACGCCACTAGTGTTAAGTGTCTGAGAGTCAGATTTAAACTCAGCTCCTTCCTGACTTCAAGGCCAATGCTCTATCTACTTCATCATCTAGTTGCCCCCAAAACAGAGTTAAATGACTTGCAAAGCGTCACAGAGTTAGTGAGTGTCAGAGATCTCATTTTAACTCAGGTCTTCCTGATTCCTGGCCCAATGGGTCACCCCAGTGCCTCTAGGGATATGATAGCTGCCTTCAAGAACTTAAAGGATTGCAGTAATAGATATTTGGTAGAAATGTAGATAGGCAAAAATTTGGTAGTTTTACCTCTTTTAAAAATTGTTTTTATTGATTCTTTTCAATTGTTTCCCTCACAGTCAATTTTTGTTATGTCTACCCACATGTCCTGTAGGCCTATCTTGTGAAAATAATAACAAACAAAAATAATTTAGCAAAACTCAATTTCCTGGTCTTTCCTCCCTTTTCTACTAAATTCATTCTCTCTGAAATTTCCTCCCACTTAAACTTGTATATGTTGTCTGCATACATGGCTGCTGCTATGTCATTTCTCCATTAGAATGTGAACTCTTTAAGGACAGAGACTATATGTTTTTGCCTTTCTTTGTATCTTCAGAGCTTAGTAGAGAATGGGAGACAATAGTAATTAATCAATCAGCACACGTTTATTAAGTTCTTACCAAGTGCCAGGCACTCTGCTAAGCACCAGGGCTACACAAAGAGGCAAAAGATAATCCCTGTCCTCAGGGAGTTTATGTGGGCCAGTCCACATGCAAGCCAATATATAGAAAGCACACTAGCCAATATTTATTTACAGAATAAATGGGGAATAATTAATGGGGGAAGGTACCAGAATTAAGAGAGGTTGAGGGCTAACTGATTGATTGGCATTGGCAGCATCTGAGCATACAGGCTGCATTGCCAACATGTGGTACCCATGTCTTTACTGAGAATGGAAGAATTATTCCTCCAAAATCAAAACCAGTTCATGCATTTGGTCTGAGTTTGTCTGCCATTTACCACTATTTTCATGTAGCTTCTCAGAGACACTTTTTGTATTATTTGGTATTATTCTCCTTTTTTTGTTCTTTATATTTTAAACAAGACTTGCTAAGTTCCCCTGCGTTCCATACATTTAGGGTTACAGATAATTCAATAAATTCTGTTACAGTCAAAACCACAATTTGTTTGGCTGTTCCCCAATCAATAAGCACCTGTTATGCTTTCAGCTTTTTTCTATCACTGTGTTGCTTAGAATATAATAGAAATAATAACTAAGAATTCTATTGTGTTATATAGTGCTTTAAGATTTGGTAACATATGCCGGAGAGGTAATATGCCCTTAATACTCCTTGATTTGTAAAATGCGGAGATTGGACTAGATGGTAGTAATAAAAATGGTGATTATATATAATACATATACATATGCATATAATATATGAACTATATTAATAATAGCATGACAGATACATATATATATACATATATATATATGCATTGTTTAGTCTATTATCTTATTTGATTCTTAGGGAGACTTTGTGAAATAGTTGCTCTCATTTTTCCTATTTTCCTGGAGTACAAAGTGAGGCAAGTAGGTTAAAGGACTAGCTCAAGGTTACACAATAAGCTAGTAAATGAATTTTTCAGGTTGAATTTGAATCATCTTTTTGATTCCAAGCCCACTGTTCTCTCCACTGCCACACTCACCAGTCTACATGGGGTCTTCAGCAAAGGACATTTTTTTTTAAGACTGAACACTTTGGTACATTTTATTAGAATCACATAACCCCATGAAGAAGTCCCTCCCTCATTATTGCATAATGAGAGTAAGAGTCACCTTTTTTTTTCCTCAAAGACAAGGCATGGGATAAGTGAGTCAGGTGATTTTGAAGACTCAGATGGTTAGTTCCAGTGACACAGTCAGTGGACAAAGACTGCTCCCATTGATGTCATATGTGGATGCAGAATGTCCATGCATTGTTTTTTTGTCCTTTGGATTCATAGGGTCTTTCTTGTGGATGGTCCCTTGGTAGGTAGTATAGATATATGTTAACTCCTCCTTCCCTCACATAATTATAATTTCCAAAGTTTCAATTGTTCTGTTATTCTTTCCATTTACATTCATGTATATATACATATTTTTTTTTCTCCTGGTTCTACTTATTTCACTTTGCAACATGTCACATGTTTCCTTTTTTTCTCTGCATTGCCTTTGTATGTTGTTGTTTCCTTTTGCTGCTGTTGCCCATAATGACCTTGGAGGATATGCCAACAGTAGAATCTCTGTGTCCAAGGATGTGGACATTTTATTAACTTTTGTGATATAAATCCAAACTGCTTCCATTTAAAGACAGTAATCTGCTGCTCCACCAACACTGCATTAGAATTCCTGTCTGCATAATCCTTCCAACATTGCCCATTCCAGGTGTATGTGGTCTTTTCCAATTGACTGGGTATGAGTTTATTTTTCTCCCATTATTAGTGATTTGGAAGATTCTTTTATATGACTGTTAATAGTTTGAAATTCTTCTTTTGAGAACTATTTGTCCATATTGTTTGTTCATTTTGAGAACTTTCTAATAATTTGAGTTTTGTGTGCTGTCTTGTAGTTTTTTTAATTAAATTTTTTTTATTTATTTTTAATCCAAATTGCTTTATGAATCATGTAGGGAAAGAAAAGTCAGAGCAAAAAAGTGAAAAACCATTAGAGAAATTTAAAAAAAAATAAAAACAGAAAAAAAGAAGTGAGCATAGCATGTGTTGATTTACATTCAGTCTCCTTAATTCTTTTTCTGGATGAAGGCATTTTCTGTCCAAAGTCTATTGGGATTGCTTTGGATCACTGAACCACTGAGGAGAACCAAGCCTTTCATAGTTGATCATCACACATTCTTGCTGTCGTTGTGCTCAATATGTATTCCTGGTTCTGCTCATTTCACTCAGGATCAGTTTGTTTAAATCTGTCCAGATATTTATAAAATCAGCTTGTTCATTATTTTTGTAGAACAATAATATTCTATTACCTTCCTATAGCACAACTTGTTCAACAATTCCCCAACTGATGGGCATTTACTCATTTTACAATTCTTTGATAACACAAAAAGAGCTGTTACAAATATTTTTGCACATGTGGGTCCTTTTCCCTCCTTAATGATTTCCTTGGGATACAGACCCCCTAGTAGTACTGCTGGATCAAAGGATGTTCAGTTTTATCATCCTTTGCTCATAGTTCCAGATTGCTCTCCAGAGTGGTTTGATCATTTTACAACTCCACCAATAATGCATTATTATCCCAGTTACCCTATATTCCCTCCTAAATTTATCATTATCTTTCCCTGTCACCTTAGCCAATCTGAGAAGGTGTGAAATGGCACTTCAGAGTTGTTTTACTTTGCATTTCTCTAATCAATAGTGATTTAGAACATTTTATCATATAACTATAGATGACTTTAATTTTGTCATCTGAAAATTGTCTATTCTTGTCCTTTGACCATTTATCAATTGGGGAATTACTTGTATTCTTATAAATTTGACACAGTTTTTATATATTTTAAAAATTCAACCTTTATCAGAAACACTGGCTGTGAAGACTTTTCCCCATCTTTCTATTTCTCTTTTAATCTTATTTCTGTTGGTTTTGTTTGTACAAACCCTTTTTTAATTTAATGTAATCAATATTGTCTATTTTACCTTTCATAATGTTTTATACTTATTCTTTGGTCATAAATTCCTCCCTTCTCCAAAGATCTGATATGTAAATTATCCTTTAATCTCCAAATTTGTTTATGATAACATCCTTTATGGCCAAAACGTGTACCCATTTTGACCTTATTTTGGTATGGGTGTGAGATGTAGGTCTATGCCAAGTTATTTTCTTTTCTTTTTTTCTTTTTATATATATATATATATAAAGCTTTTTATTTACAAAACATATGAGTGACCTTTCAACATTGACCTTTGCAAAAACTTTTTTTCCCAAGCTTTTCCCTTCCTTCCCCCCCCCCACCCCTAGATGACAGGTAATCTAATACATGCTAAATAGGATAAATTATATGACAAATACAATACATGTATACATATCTATACAATTATCTTACTGCACAAGAAACATCAGATCTAGAAAGAGAAGAAGAAAAAACAACCTAAGAAGGAAAACAAAATGCCTGGAAATATTCACAGAAAGCATTAAAATGCTCTGTTGTGGTTCACTCTCAGTTCCTACAGGCCTCTCTCTGGATGTATATGACTATCTTCATCGCAGCACAACTGGTTTGAATCACATCATTGTTGAAGAGAACCATGTCCATCAAAATTGATCATCATATAGTCTTGTTGCTGTGTATAATGTTCTCCTGGTTCTGCTATTTTCACTCAGCATCAGTTCATGCAAGTCTCTCCAGGCCTTTCTGAAATCCTCCTGTTGGTCATTTCTTACAGAACAATAATATTCCATAACATTCATATACCATAATTTATTCAGCCATTCTCCAATTGATGGGCATCTTTTCAATTTCCAGTTTCTTGCCACTACAAAAAGGGCTGCCACAAACATTTTTGCACATGTGGGTCCCTTTCCCTCCTTTAAAATCTCTTTGGTCTATAGGCCCAGTAGAAACACTGCTGGGTCAAAGGGTATGCACAGTTTGATAACTTTTTGAGCATAGCTCCAAATGCCAAGTTATTTTCTAGTCTTCCAAGTAATTTTTGTCAAATAATGAGTTCTTATTCCAGAAGCTGGAGTTTGTGGGTTTATCATACAGTACTAGATTGCTACGGGCCTTGATTATTGTGTCATGTGTATGTAATCTATTCCACTGGTCCACCACTATATTTCTTAGTACCAAATGGTTTTGATGACTGCTGCTTTATAATGTAGTTTTAGGTTTGGTACTGCTAAGCCATCATCCTTTGCATTTTTTCCATCAATTCCCTCCATGTTCTTGAAATTTTGATCTTTCAGATGAACTTTAAATTATTTTTCTAGTTTTATAAAATAATTTTTGGTAGTTTGGTAAGAGGAGACTAATTTAGGCAGAAGTGTCATTTTTATTATATTAGCTTGGCCCTGCCATGAAGAATTGATATTTTCCAGTTGTTTAGATCTGACTTTATTTGTGTGAGAAATGTTTTGTGATTGTGTTCATATAGTTCTGGGGTTTGTCTTGGCAGGTAGAGCCCCAGGTATTTTATTTTGCTTACTGTAATTTTAAATGAAATTTCTCTTTCTTTCTCTTGCTGATAGGCTTTTCCAGTAATATATCAAAATGCTGATGATTTGTGTGGATTTATTGTCTATCCTGCAGCTTTGCTAAAGCTGTGAATTGTTTCCAGTAGGTTTTTGAATGATTTTCTAGGATTTGTTACATCATCTGCAAAGAGTGATCGTTTTATTTTCTCATTGCGTATTCTAATTCTTTAATTTTTTTTCTTTTCTTATTGGCAAAACAAATATTTCTAGTACAATGTTACATAATAGTGGTGATAAAGGGCATCCTGGTTTCACCTCCATCACAGGACATCATAAAGAGAGGAGCCCTGTTCTAGCACTGATAAACTCTGAGGATTCTTCCAACTCTTAAATTTTTTGCCTCTCCTAATACTTGTAAATCAGACAAAACATAACTCTTGAGATAATTCATTTTTGGCCCATTTTCTGTGTGCCACTTACACTGTTTAATGCCTATCATTGTGGAAATGTTGATGATAAGATTCACATTAAGACCTCCCATTTCCTTGACCCTCTTAGTTTCCCTAAGAAATTGATATATTTGTGTATAGCATGTTTATTAAAAATCATCCACAGTAAAATAAAGCCTTGAGTATGACTCTGGCTTTATAGAACTTCTTGCTAATATTATATTTGTAAAACATGTATACATGATAAATTATTCCTCTTCTAGTATATTTCTAAATAAGAAATTTAATTTTTAAGAAATAGACATTTATGTTTATTTTATAATTTTCAGAGTATTCACCTAAAAACCTTTTTTGGCAGAGATAGCACATATAGTGCTTTCACAATTATATGGGTGAGAAGAACTTTATAGTTATTAAAAGACTTTCTTGAGAGTCAACCTCTAAATCTTAAAACTAGAACCCAGAATTCCACAATGTGTGCTGCATCACAAGATCTTCCAGATAGAAATAAAGGCACCTCAGAAGAGACCATCCAGTCCAACTGTCTAATTTTGGGAATGAGAAATTAAGTCTTAGAGAGGGTAAACTCAGGAGCAGGATGAGGGTTTAATCTGGCTTCTTTGATGACAAACCCAGTGTTCCTTCCTCTCTTCCATGCTTTCCATTTCAGGACACAGTAAGCTTTTCTGTTAGGTAGGAGACCTAGAATGATCTCCATTTTATGGATAAGGAAAACACGATTCAATAAAGTGAGGTACCTTGACTTGACAAAGACAGAATATATGCCAGGATTCAAAATTAGTTTCTCTGACTTCAAGTCCAAGGTTTTTCCAATTAAACTACCAGCTTACTTTGCTATTTTGATAGATTAGAGGGCTTTCGAATGAGAACCCTCCTCCTGCTAGTATAGATTCCCAGTTCATCTATGCCTTTATATTCTGAGTATTTCTTGCCCATGTTCCTCTGTAAGACAGTTTACCCAGGGTACTAAAAAACATTTAGGTCTTTTAATATTTTCAGATATTAGCACAAAATTGATCTTTTTACTTGCTATTCTTTCTTTCAATACATGCCCATTGACCAGAGTGAATCAGAAAACAATTGTAGAGCACAGAATGTCAAAGTCGGAACTTCTACATTGCATCTGGCCCCCATTGACAATAACAGTAATTTACTTTTTTAATTTTAGAAACTGTAGAATAATCAAAAGAAACTATGAAGAAACAAATAGAAACAAAAGCCTTTCTACAGTGTATTGTATCTCTTCCCTACCACCTGCCATTGGAGGGGTATATGCAAAAAAAAATTGCACTGAAATCTCTTGGAAGGGGGTGGGGATTTATTGTTTTGTGAAAGCAGTGGTTAATAACAAGTGCCGCTGGTACCTTAATTATGTCCTTTGCTTTTGTGAAATCCATTACAGCCAAGCACTTCTCATTTATTTCCAAGGCTCCTACATGCCAGTCCAGTTATGAAAGGGATATGAGCAAGGATGGTATTGTGTGTATTAGCATTCAAATAGGACATCAGTTTTCCCTTGTTGCTTCATAATTCTCATATCTATTACTGTCACAAAAGGCTCTTTAAACTCAAGTAGGATTCATTCAAGTTGATTTTCCAACAGTGGATTTGTTTTGTTCACATTCAATAAGCTTACATCATTTTAAAGCGAATTTAATGGCCAGGAAGGGTGACCAATTCCGAGCTCTCCCAAACACTGTGATGTGCCAGAGCCAGCTAGCATATGGGACGGGGACAGGAAATGTGTGTTTCCTCCGGCTTGGAAGACTTATATAGACTAGAGCAAGAGATCATATTGGTGGTGAGAAAGCCCCGTTTGGTGGTGATTTGACCTTCGGGGAGGGTAGTGGAATATGGGGAGAGGAGGGACTTTGCGTAGCAGCCCTGCCTCTTACTCTCTGTATCACCTTGGCAAATGACTTCACCACTCTGTTCTAATTCCCTTATTAGCAGGAGGCCTTTATTGGCTATGTGCTAGTTGGACCACTCCCTTCCCTGTGCCTGGGCACACTAAGAGCATTATATTGTACTTATTTCCTTTGCATACATTTATATGCAGAAATGCTTGGCTTCTCCTGTAGAACCTAAACTTCTTAAGGGCAGGATCTGGCTCAGTGGCTCAGGGGATAGAAGGAAGTGGTCTGGAAGAAGTGAGTTCAAATCCAACCTCAGACACTAGCTGTGTGAACTTGGGTCACTGTTTGCCTTAATCTACTGAAAAAGAAATCAGCAAATTGTTCTAGTATCTTTGCCAAAAATATCCCATGGAGAGTATTGGTGTGCTATGGTTTGTGGGAGCATGAAGAACTGGACATGGCTAAACAATGACACTATGCTAAGCCATGGAGCAAAGGAAAAGAAGCCCCTGGTCTAGAAAAGATGCTCACATCTCTGTACAATCAAGTACCAATGGGAAACGTTGAGAATTCCCAACTGAAGGGAGTTCCTAGAGTGAAGAGAGATCAGGAAAGGCGTCCTGGAGGAAGACTTTAAGCAGGGAGATGAGGAGGAGGAGCATTCCAGTCATGGAGAACAGAGAAAATGTCTGGAGTCCAGAGATGGAGAAGCTTGTGGAAGGATCACACAGTACATGCAGGAGATGGGGGGAGGTCTGGAGTGGGATACTGGCCTATAAAGGGCTTAGGACTCCAAAAGGGGATTTTATATTTCATCCTGGATGTCAAAAGGAGCCAAGGGAGTTTATTAAATTGCACTGGTTGACATAACTGGCTCTGAATTTTAGGAAGGTCATTTTGACAGCTAAGTGAAAGATGGACCAGAATGGGGAGAGAGTTTTGGCCGAGGAGTAAGAAGTACTCTTTGTAAGTAAGAAGTAAGGACACTTTGTAAGAAGTCTGCATAATTCGGTTCTGGGCCCACTCAACTCTGCCCCTAACACTTTGTGCTGCCTTGGGGATAATGCTTCATTGCTCTCTGCATCCTTTCCTTATCTGTAAACTGCAGTGGGGCTGAACTCAAGTAGAAATAGGAATCATTAAGCTGGATATCAGTGCCCCTATGGACCTACATATTGATCTAGAAATATGCATGTGTATGTATATTTATAAATCTCTCTTTCCACATACATGTGTGTTTGTGTGTGGGTGTCGTATACACACCCAGGAATTGTATTTTAATCTGGTTCAGGCTCTATCAGGAGGGTTATGAGCCATCAGCAGCCTCTCATTCATGCCCTTGATATTGCTGATTTAGGGAACAACCAATACCTAAGGTTCCATTCAGTTCTGGTGTTTTGTAATTCTTTGATGGAGGAATTTAATATCATTAATTAAATTTCATATCATTATTTAAAAGGACCAATTGCAGAAATAAAAAAAACCCACAAATCCATAAAACGGGGACTAACCTACTACTGTCAAAATATCACCAACGTAATCTAAAGACGTAATGCAAAATCAATATGGTGTTGTTTCCTTGCTTATGCCTTAACATCTCTTAGTTTTAGTTGTCTCCTTTGTGAAATGGGAATGCTAATGTTATACATAGGTACACTACACAGAGTGTTGCTGTAAAAAAAAATTTTTTTTTATGTTTTCAGGTGATGTTCAAATGGGAACTTTAAAAAAAAAAAGTACCTTTAAAGTCAAATCAGGATTATAGGTTTATAAGTACATAGAGATCTTCTTGTCCAGATTTCCCATTTCACAGTTAAAGAAACTGACACCAAAGTCAATGCAGGTAATAGTAAGTGACAGGGTTGAAAAATCAAGACAATTCAACGGGCAATAAATTCAGCATGCTTCCTACAAGGGACAAAAGTAGTTCTAACTCTTCCGGGCAATTTAGAGGAGAGGAGTGATGTTGCAAGCCATGTATGTAGGTGGTCATAGAGGCTGGAAGAGCAGCAATGTCCTGCTCAGGGCCCTTGAATTCAGATCTTGAGAGCCCGATCCAGGGTTTTTGCCAGCATGTTATACAATGACCTTTGTGATTACACGGGACAGTTTGAGAGCGTAATGAGAAGCCCTGAACTTTCTGTCTTCCTGCAGGTATCTCTCCCGACTAAATATTACACTCTTGTAAGCCTCCTGAATATTTCCAGAAAGCACCCATGGTGCAATATTATTAGCTTCTCAAGACAACCCAGAGAGTGATGGGAAGTACGGATCCAGTGAAATACCATTTTTCACCCACCACATGTAATGCTTTTTTGATTCTATAAACACACACACACACACACACACACACACACACACACATCACCAGATGAAGAAGTCTGTGTAGCAGAGCCAACATCAATCCATCTTTTCCACAAATCAATGGACTGAGCAGTAATAACTAACCAGGAAGAAAAAGTGTTTCAGGAATCAGATGAGCAACCTAAAGGGAAAGGGAGGATGAACCTAGCATTGCTTCTGCTTCCCGATGGCATTTACAAATTAACTTTGGCTCCTCCACGAAAGGGTAATGAAGCTTGTGACTAGGACAGAGAAATGGAAAGCACTTTGCTTCTTCTATAGCCAACCCCGTCATTTACAAGAGCCAAAGAAATTGATTTGCCTAATGTCAAACAAGTAAGAGATGGAAGAGCTGTAGAGGGGGCCGTGTTTCCCCAACAACAAATCTAGTCCAACAAATATTTATTAGCTTTCTGTGTGCAAGGGAGCATCCTAATGACTAGGAAATCAATACACAATGTGAGTGGTGCAAGGGATTGAGAAGTGGATGAAGTGTCCAGAATGCTCATGTTCAGCTCCCGCCTGAGACACTTACAAGACATGTGATCCTGGGCAAGTCGCTTGATCTGTTTGACCCTTAACTTCTTAATTTATAAAAAGAGAGTGTTGAACCTGATGGCTTCCAAGATTCCTTCCACTTTGAACTGTATGATCAAAGTGAATTTCAAGCAGTTTGTATTCTACCTGGAGAATATAAAGAATATATGGATCTCCCATGTACAAAGATAAACACTAAGAGATGATTTCAGGAAAAGCAACTTGGGCTGTGTGTGGGTGTATGTGTATGTGTGCCTGTGTCTGACAGCTTAGTGAAAATCTTAAATGCTTAAAACAAAATAAGTATATTTACAAAGGAAAGGAAAGGAGAATTACATATGTTTACATAGGACATTTATAAAGGGAATATATAAAAATTGTTGTTGTTCAGGCTTATCTGACTCTGTGACCACATTTGGGCTTTTCTTGGAAAAGATACAGGAGGGGTTAGCCATTTCCTTCTTCAGCTCATTTTACAGATGAGGAAACCTTGGCAAACAGAGTCAAGTGACTTGGCCAGGTTGTCACAGCTAAAAAGTGACTAGGGCAGGATTTGAATTCAGTTCTTCCTGACTCTGGGCCCAGCTCTCTTTCTCCTGGGCCACCAGCTGCCCTATGGATGCTCTATGGAGAGCATGTTCAGAATAAAAAGCCCTGGCTGGCCTCTTGACTCTCCCTCCCCTTCCTCTGAGATCTTCGACCCTTATTCACTCTTTCAGACTTAGTTTGCTCATCTGCAAAAGGAAGGGCTTGGACCAGAAAGCCATTTGTGAGTTTAATCCGCAATCTTTCCCCCTTATTTGCTCAAGCTTGGCTCTGCCCGTGTGCTGCCGCCCCCCACAGCAGTGCTGCACCTGCACTTAATGCTGGGCTCTGATGAGGGGGATTCTGGGAAGATGGCAGAGGAACTTGGAACGTTTTTAGCTCTTCAGATCTCCCTCACCTCTGTGGGGAGGGGAAGGGACAAAGAAGCCTAAGGGTAGAGCAGGGATTCCCCTGGGACAACCCAGAAGACCAGGATTAACAGAGGTGAAAGTAAACAAGTCCGGACCAGATTTGAGCAAGCAATTACAGGGGAGCCCCAGGGCTAGCCTCAGCCCCGCCCAGCCACGAGAGCTTTCACTTCTTGGACTGTCAGGGTCCGAGTCCCGGCAGACTCAAGAAACCTGTGCTGATGAGGAACGCCAGGTCCAGCTGTGCTGGAGAGAGAGACATGGAGCCAGGGCTCGGTGAGTGCAAGGGACAGGGTCGCTCGGAAAAGTTGGGGGGGGGCTTTTAGTTTGGGGTTCCAGGTCAGAGGGGAGAGCTGATGTGAAGCCAGGGGCACCATCCCTCCTTTCCCCACCCCAAAGACTAGAGGTGCTTATACTATTAACAGCAAAAGGGAAAGACCCAACCATATAAACTTACTATGGAAATAGAGAAAGCCAGGGTTCCTCTTTACAGGAGCACAGGGTTTTATAAAAAAAAAAAAAAGCCTCTCCTACCCCAAAGAGTAACGTTACAAGGCTCCTTGCCCAGAGACAATCTGTAGAAGAACACCAAAAAGAATTTAAATATAAATGAGAAAATAAGGGGAAAATTAAAATAAGCAAAAACAAATGAGTCCAAGAATTAAGCAAAGGGAAGTTGGTGAAGTTATCAGACAAAAAATTCATAAAAAGTTATAAAGAATGGAAAATTGGAAATACAACAGATCAAAAAGAGAAACTAATAGAATAATTGGACCACCTGAAAGCTATGAGCAAAAAGAACCTTGATACAATAATATGAGAAATACTTAAAGAAAATTGTTTGGAAGTGATAGAATAAGAAGGGAAGGTAGAAATAAAAAAGAAAAAAAAAACTTATCCCCACCTGAAAGAGACCCTATAAGGAAAACATATAGAAAGAGAAAATTTTACAAGAAACAATTCAAATATGCTCGACTTACAATTAAAATTGTCCAGAATTTATCAGTAGCTAAAGTAAGACTACAGGTCCTGGAATATTATATGTTGATAATCAAAATAACTAGGGTGGTGGCCAAAAATATTATATCCAGCAATCTTAATCATAATATTAAACACAAAACCAATGGACATTCAATGAACTCTTGAATTTTCAGGATTTTTTTCTTAAACAAACCTGAACTCAATAGAAAATTTAAAATGAGAGCCAACATCAAAGACTAATTTCAAAGAACTCACAAAAGGCAAATTATTGTTGTTGTTTTTGTTTTTAACAAGACCTGCCATCTTTTCTCGTAGCTGCTGATAAATCCTATACAATTTTAATTGTTGTTCTACATATTTGAATTGTTTTCTTCTTTTGGTGGTTTGTTTCTTGTAAAAATTTCCTCTTTGATCTGGGGCTTTCTAAATGTAGCAATGTTGTTCCTATATGTTTTCCATGTAGGATCTCTTTCAGGTGGGGATTGCTGGGTTTTTTTTCTATTTCTACTTTCCCTTTTTATTCTATCACTCCCATACATTTTAAATTGTAAATCACAAGTCTAAGATTCACTTTAGTAAATGGGTAGTCCAAAAGAAAGACTGGGACAGGGTTGAATATGATCTGATTCTACAAAGCAAAATCAACTAGGAAAATGTAAAAATAGTAATTTTTTACAGGAGCAGAGGAAAAACTAATACAGAGGAATTAGACAGGGGAGGAGGGCTGGTAGTTCTGAACATCAACTCACATCATAAATGGGTAAAAATATACATACATACATATACACACATATATATCATCCAAAATCTATAAAGAAATAAGTGGAGAAGGGAATAAGATATAGGAGTGTAGAAGGATATATAGATTAATAGGAGTGGGAGAAAGTGTGTATATGAATGGGAAAGGGATAAAGAGGGAGGGAAAGGCTGCTTTAAGATAAGGTGGGGTATAGAAAGATGTTTAGATTAACAGGAGTGGGATAAGGTATAGATTTATAGGAATGGGATAAATAGAGAAAGGGTAAGGGAAGAGAATAAGGATGGAATTCTTGGCTGGGGGAGGGGAAGTAATAGCAAGGCAAGTTGAACAGTAGAACTAAAGTAGGTGATTTAGCAGGGATAGGGAATATAATAATAATGATTAGGAGTAGAATCTATTACAAAAAAAAAGTAGAGCTAGTAATCATTGATCTCAGAGCAAGTCAAACTTAAAGATTCAATGAAGAGAGGAATCTTCATTATGCACCAGCCATATTAATACTCTTTTAGATACATGTCTTTGCATGTATTATAGATGTATCTGTATGTATCTTAGTGTAGGTTTGTCTGTATATAGATATATTATGTAAGTGCATGTGGATGTGTATATATACAGACCTATAGTTAAATATATACACACATATACATGCATATGTGCACATAATATATCTGTACTTAACTGTAGTCTGCTTTGGGGAGGTAGGGGGGAAAGAGGGAAAAGAATAAAATAACCATGCATTGCAAAGAACAAAAGAAGAACCTACAAGGAAGCAAAGAAAAGATGGATTGTTATGAATAGAATATCTTTTATTATTACATATGCTTTCTTGAAATTGAAATTTATTGTTGTATGCTTTGAATCCTCCCTGAGGTTATGCTGGGCACATGAGAATGTTTCATTTTGTTTTTCATTTTTGTGTCCTTTTTCTATTTTTTTATGATCTCTTTAAGTGTTAAGCAAAGAAAGAAAGAAAAAAATTCCTCTTTCATTTAATATCCAATTCTTCCATGAAGCCGATTTTTGCTCCTTTCTAAAAGAAATATGCTCTCCCTTCATATGTGGTCTGGCCGCTTTTCCTTGTGTTATATTTTCCCTATATCCTATTTATTTGCATTTTTAATCTTCCACTTAGATCATTAACTCCTTGCAGAAAGAAATGTCCCCTCCTTCCATCTATTACAAGCTCCCAATGCAATATTGCTAAGTCATACATAAGAATCTTTGCCTATATCCTGGATTTGAAAACAACATAAACAGACCATTATCACAGTCTGTTGTGTTTATATTTACTTTGTTAAATTTTTCCCAACAGCATTTTAATCTGTTTTTTTTTAATTTTATATCTCTGGTATAGTGGGATGTTAGAGTGGGAATCAGGAGATCCAGGTTCAAATCCAGGCATAAACACTTGAGCAGCTTTGTGACTCCAGATAAATTAATTATCTTCCCTACATGAGTTTCCTCCACTGACAATGGGGATAACAGCATTTATGCTTTGTAGTTCAGAGGAGTGGATTAACATAAAATGTTAAGAGATATACAAATGTGATTTTTTATTGCACGTATTAGATATGTAATAGGGAATACAATGTAATTCAATCTTTTTTATTTTGGCAATTTGTGGTGTCAGCACCAGTGCAGTATGGGGCTTTTAAAATGAGTAAATCATCAGCCCAGTTTCTTTTACAAACATTTATTGTAGGTATGTTAAATGTATATTTTAACAATCTCATGTGCTATTACCTCATTGAATGGTCATGTCATCTTGAACAACATGGGAAAAAATTCATCACACTCACACTGAAGCAAAAATAAATCTTGTCTTAGCCATTTTTTAAAAGTCAGGCCCCTGATTGAAAGAATACAAGGCAACATCTGGCAGCCACAATACCATCTGCACAATGGCAGAATTTCCCACCTTGACAAATCTCTTCCACCTCTTCCTCCCAAGTAACTCCAATATTTTGCAATCCCTTATTTGCACTTCTTTGAAAGAGGCAAAGAAATTTCTAAAGTAGTACCAGAGTGAAAAGTAAATTAACTATGGGATGAGAGGATTCAAATTCTGAATAAAATAGAAAGGGGAGAAGCATTCCTGAGCTCACATCATCCTGAAGTGGCTGCAATTACATTAGCGGTTCTAGGTAAAAGGAGAGAATGTTCCCTCTCTTACTGATTTAAAGATGTGTGATGGAGCTATCATCAGAGTATCATCATCTGCAGCCCAACCAGAAGGACATGTTGGCAGTAGGTGTTTTGTGGTGGGAGAAAGGGAAAGAGAACCAAGAGCTTTTGGTGCAAGTAACCTGATCGGGATCTCAGCCTGACCATTTGGAGCAGCCTAGTTGCTAAGGTACTGAAGGTGGAAATGGCCTGCCTTGACTCAGATACATAAAATAGGAGCTGGAAGGAATCACGCCACTCAACTCCTTGATCTTAGAGTTGAGAACACTGAGGGTCAGAGAAATGAAGCTTCTTGCCCAAGTCACTAACGTATGTGATACAGGAAGAATAACTAATGTCTAAGGCAATGTTGAATCTCTAAGAAGGGTTGACTCTTCTAGTGTGAGGGCTTGCCAAGCTTTTTTCAAGGCTTCTCACTCACCGTGGCAGTCCCTCTTCACCCAGTTCTCTCACCTGTGGTTCCAAGAAGGTGGAGCATCCTCAGCAGCTACACCTGGGGAAGCTGTCTCAGCAAACAGTCTAACCCCCGCTGAGGGCAATCAACTGCCTTCAGACCTGATGGTGATTTGGAAAAACTGTCTGCCCAAGCTTGGGAATACTTTCCCTGGGAGAAAGGATGGATGAGAACACTTTGTTCCAGTGTTGCTGTGGAATACTTGGAGCTTGATCAGTCAATAAAGACGCCAAGGTAATCCTCTGTACTTTAGGTCTTTGACGGATACCTGGACTTTGGTCTTACCATGAGCCTTCAGTGCATCTGGAAGGGAGAATGAGACTGTTGACTCTCTATATCTCAACCTCATTTAAATATTTTTGTATAGGTATTGTTGTAGGTATGTTTCCTTTTTTTTTGTCTTTGGGATATTTGGGATATTGTTGGTCAAAGAAAATATGTTGTTATATAGTCCTTTGGACATACTTCCAAATTGCTCTCCAGCAGGTTGAATCAGTTCACAACTCTAACAATGCATTAGTGTTTTATTTTTCCTACATTCCCTCGAATATTAGTCATTTTCCTGTTCTGTCATATTAGCCAATCTGACAAATATATGGTAGTAGCTCAGAATTGTAATTTGCATTTCTTTTCTCTTTTTCTCTTTTATTTCTTACTTTGTTATCCTTGAACTATATGGCCAATAATGGGATTGAGGGATGACAGATCTGCTCTACAGAGTAGTTGGACCACTTCATAACTCCACAAATAGTATATGAGACAGGTTTTCTTCTTTATTTTTTATTATGTTTGCTAATTTGCTCAGATTAAGGTGTAACCTCAGAATTATTGTAATTTACATTGACTTTGTTATTAGTGGTTTGAAATAATCTTGCCTATAGTTGTTAACAATTTGCAGTTCTTTCCTTCAAAATTCTTGGATTATATACTTTGACTCTTCAGCTTTTCTCTCATCAATAATGATTTAGAGCATTTTTATAAGACAACAGATAGACTTGATTACTTTGTCTGTTAAGTGCCTATTCATATCCTTCGACCATTTATCGACTGAGGAACAGCTCTTATTTCTGCTAATTTGATTCATTTTTCTATATATTTGAGATATGAAATGTTTATCAGAAAAATTCACTGTAATTTTTTTTCACAATAATGATTACTATATATTTCCCTCCATCCTTCTTTCCCCACTTATCTCTCTGTCTCTGTCTCTCTTTCTCTCTCCTTTTACCCTGTTCATCCTCAAGTGTTTTGCCTTTAACTTTTGCTCCCCCAAACTGTGCTTCCATCATCTTCATCCCCCTTCTCTTATGTGTTTCCTTTCCTACTTTCCTGTATGATAAGATACCCAACTGAGTATATTTATGCTCTCTGAGCCAATTCCAATGAGATTATGGTTCATGTACTCCCCTCCTCTCTTCTCCCATTTTGCCCTCCACTATAAAATCTCTTTCAGGCCTCTTTTGTCAGATAATTTACTCTATTCTTTGTCTCCCTTTCCCATTCTTCCAGTGCATTTCTCTTTTCTCAGCTCTTAATTTTATTTTTTTAAGATTATCATACCATCACGTACAACTTGCATCTCTGCTTCCTGTCTATGTGTACTCCTCCTAACTACCCTAATAATGAGACAAATTTTAGGTTTATAAATATCATTTTACTATGAAATATAATGTTAGCAGTTCTAACCTTATTGAATCCCATATGATTTCTCTTTCCCCTTTGTATCTTGTATTTGAAAATCGGATTTTCTATTCTGCTCTGATCTTTTCATCAGAAATGCTTGAAAGTTCTCTATTTCAGTGAATGCCTCTTATTCTCCTGATGGATTATTCTTGGTTTTTCTAATTAGTTGATTTTTTATCTATAATCCTACCATAGTTTGCCTTCTGGAATGTTATATCCCAAGCTCTCTTATCCTTTAATGTGGAAGCTGTTAAATCTTGTGTTAATTTGACTGTAATTCCATGATATTTGATTTGTTCCCTTTTATCTGCTTACAGTATTTTCTCATTGATCTGGCAGGCCTGGAATTTGGCTGCAATATTGCTAGGAGTTTTCATTTGGGGATCTCTTTCAGAAAGCGATCAGTTGATGCTTTCAATTTCAAACCCTTTGATTAAAGAATATCTGAATCATTTTCCTTGATAATTTCTTAAAAGGTGCTGTTAGGTTGGTTTTGGTTTTGTTTTATTTTCGATCTTTGACTTTCATGTAGTTCAATAATTCTTTTTTTATTGAAATTTTTTTTATTTTCAAAACATATGTAAGGATAAATTTTTAACATAGACCCTTGAAAACTTTCTGTTCCATTTTTACACCTTTGCTCCCACCCCTTTCCCTAGATGGCAAGTAAGCCAATATATGTTAATCATGGTAAAATATGGTAAATCCAGTATAGGCATGCATATGTATACAATTATCTTGCTGCATAAAAAAAAATCAGATCAAAAAGGAAAAAAAAAGTGAAAAAATAAAAATTCAAGCAAACCAAAACAAAAAGAATAAAAATGCTTTGTTGTGATCCATAGTGCCTCAGTCCTGTCTTTGGGTGCAAATGGCTCTCTCCATTGGAGTCTATTGGAATTGGCCTGAATCATCTCATTATTGAAAAAAGCTCCATCAGAATTGATCATTTTATAATCTCATTGTCGAGCTCCCAGTTCTGCTCTCTTAAGTCAGCATCAGTTCATGCAAGTCTCTCCAGGCCTCTCTGAAACCCTCCTGCTGGTCATTTCTTACAGAACAATAATATTCCATAACATTCATATACCATAATTTATTCAGCCATTCTCCAATTGATGGGCATCTTTTCAATTTCCAGTTTCTTGCCGCTACAAAAAGAGCTGCCACAAACATTGTTGCATATGTGGGGCCCTTTCCTTCCTTTAAGATCTCTTTGGGATTACAGGTACCTTCTGTCTAAATGTAGACTCCTCACCAAATCTTGTCTCAAAGCTCAGGGAAGACACCTTAGAACAAAGATATTAGAGTTAAAAAGAGACCCTACAAATATGTAGTCTAACTTTTTCATCACGCTGAGTTAACTAGGCTTAGAGTCAGCAGGCGACTTACTGAAAAATCATGGTCAGCTAGCAGTGACATGATCCTGGAAGGGAGGGTTTCCTGTGACTTCCTACTTCCCACAACAAAGTATTTCTGAGAAGCCACAAAGGGCAAGGAGAAGTCTGCAGAAGGGGAGGAAAAGGGAGGTCCAAGACCAATTTCTCTGACTATACCTGGCATCAGCTTTGCATTGTCACTGTTCTTGTTCCCTCGGTTGCTATTTTTAACTGTTCTTCTAATTTCCTCAAATCTTTCCAATATTATACCTGGTAATTAAGCTGTATTCACTGCTGATATATGTTTTAAAATGTATACAGTAAATTCCAAAGAATAAGATGACTTACTAAGTGGAAAATCTTGATTTTTATAGCCTGAAGGCAGATCAGTACAACCATTATTTGCACATAAAAATAACCTTAGGACTGCTAATATTCATAATTCTTTTTATTACTATTAGAGTTAGATTTAGATATTTAGGTTTTCTCTTGTATAACAGGTTATTCATTTTCATGCAGTTAAAAATGTTAATAAAAATGATCAATGAAGTAAATAGCATCCTTTTATATGCACTTTTGAAAATGCCATGTGTCTCTTTGGGAAATACTGCCTGATCCTCCCTCACAATTTCAGAGCATCTCCTCAAGAGGAAAAGTGGAGCCGGAATATTCAGTAGGAGATCATTAGTGATACGTCATTCATACTGAGGTAGTGCTTTCTCTTGTGGGGCAGATAGTGCCCCTTTTTGTGGAAAAGGAAAATGGGATGCAGAAGTAAAAAGGCTTGGCTAGGGCTCCACAGCTATCAGTGGTCTCAACAGAGAAAATGATTCTGGGCTCTGGGCAAGATACCAAAGTCACCGTTTCTTTCAGAACAATTCACCGCCTCTTCACAGAAATAACTCTAGGCAATGTAACCTTCTCTCTGAGTTGCCTCGGTCTCCCTTCTCAGTGTCTCCCATTTTCTTTCCTGACTCTCCTGGTACTCTGAGGGAATCCAGCCCTGCAACTCTGGGGCTGGGACACCTGACCCTAACTGGCCGTTACGTGTGGCCAGGGCTTCCACTGAGCCTCGGCTGTTCTTCTGAAATTCAGGTTATTGACCTAAAAGGTCCCTGTAATAGAAGTTTCACCCTCCTTGGACTGGCTCCTAGTGGAGTTGTGAAGCAAGCACCCAGTACACTGTAGTTCCAGGTAAATTTAAGTTATTGTTGTTGAAAATGATGATACAAACTCATGAGATTAAAGACTTTGGCTCCAGCAAATTGACAGTCAAGTTAAACAGGATATACCAACAAGCAGATGGATGTCAGGCAGCTATCACAGGCAATGGGATGTTAAGTACTAAACATGTCTGAAAATATATATTGCTCATGGATAGACCTAAGAAAAAAAGAGTAGAATTTAGCTTGGGATTTACCAGAGCTGTTCCTCTGAATAGATATTGGTAAAAGGAAGCTGAAGAAAACCGGACAAAATTTATGCTTACAGTGGTCATCTATCTACTCTAATGAGTAGGCCAGTTATTGAAAGACAACTCTTGGTTCAGGTCACAAGTCTTATTCTCCTTCCCTTCTCCTCCCTTTCTTTCCCCTCATCCCCCTTTCTTTCTTGCACCAAATCACCATATATATTCCTCGAGAACCTTATGATTCACTATGTACTTTCCTCACTATCCTATTAATTATGTAGTACAATTTTACTATCCTTAATGCTGAAATTGCTAGTACTAAAGCAAATCAATGAGTTAAAGGAGAATAAAAGATGCAAGGGGAGGTATTAGAATCCAGTCCAGTTACACCAAAAAAGTGGCCACTTGTTTGATGTTTAAGTCCAGTTTTGTCCATTGTACACACATGTGTATATACACACACAGACACTCCTTTGACTAATTTTAAGAATAAAAAAAATGTAAGCATGAATTTTTGAGTTATATAACAGCTTCAAGAGTTTTAAGTGATTCACCTGTCCTTTACCAATTTTAATCAGTTGCTTGGGTATCAGTATAAAGTCAGATTATATATGTCTCAGACTAATTTTTAATCCACTTGGTAACCTGAACATTTCCTACAATGAATATAATTTGATTGTTTTGTGCTGCAAATTTTAGGCCCTTCAAAGTGTTAACCTCCTACCCATTTAACAGATGGGCTTTCTTAATCCCTGACTCATCTCTAATAAAGGCTAAATGAGGCTAATACTTATCCATATTCCTTCTGTACCCTTTCTAGCTAGTAACCACAATTCACTTGCTGACATGGAGAGCACATTGCTAGACTGCCAGCTCTCCAAATGGTTTCCCTTATGTCCACCAGAATTAGGCTTTTCTCATTTGTGTAATGTGGTTGCTGAATAAAATACCTCTGTATTCTGTCACCTCCAGGCCAATCATCCCCAAGTCTCAGTTTAAGAAAAACATGAAAAAAAATAGAAAACGAACAAATACAACAACAAATAAGCAAAACCACTCAATTGAGAATTAAGAAACATGGGTTCTGATCCTTGTGGTGCTACTTCCTAGCACTGTCATATTAAACTCCTGGATTAATTTTTCCAATGTCAGTTTTCTCATCTGTACCATAAGCAGACTTATCTCTATGGTCCACTCTAGCTTTGAGTTCTGTGACCTTATAAAGATAATTGAGTTGATTTTCTTTTTCTTTTTTTCTTTTAAAATATAGAAGAATGATAAAATGGTTACTTTCTACGAGTCAGTGGGGAAAGACTACTAGTTGGGCAGTGATTTTCAGATATTGTATTTCCTACTAATTCAGCCAGTATTTATTGAATTTCTATGATGTTCCAAGGACTTTGCTAGATTTCTACCACATGCACAAATTGGTACATAATATACAAATATGTACAAATAGTATATAACTACCATATGCACAAATACAAAAGTGAGTCAGCTTCTGTCATCAAGGATCTTACATGTTATTAAGAAGATATGACACAGATAGAAAAGTAGGGGCCAGAGATTTTTTTAGTCAGTCATAGGGTTGTTGAATAGAGTCATATGTCAGTCATAGTATCATAATTTTTTTGTATAGCAATTGTGGTATTGATACTATTATAAATATTCTGGGGGGGCTATAAAAACTGGGATTAAAGTGGCTGTGCTTATTAGATGGCAAATCAGCAGGCATTATGTCTGCTCAGTATTCCTGGGAATCCTGCTAGATGGTTAGGATATGGAGCACGGGCTGGAAGAAGTTATCTATAGTAGGTCATGTGAGTTTTCATGTACCAATTGGGATGGAAGTCTGCATGGATTAATTGGGTGGCCAAAAAATAGTCTCTGGAAGTCAAGGTTCAAAGAGAAGCTCTTCCTTTTGGCAAGAAAAAGTATTGGTAGATCAAAGGGCAAGATGTCCAAATTGGGTAAATCTTCTGGTACTATCGCTTATTGTCCCTGTGACCTTGAACAAATTACTCAACCAAGTGAAACATCATAATTCTCATTTATAAAACAATACCCTAATATAAATGTAGCTTCCTTATTCAGAGGACTATTGTGTGATAATGCATGTGGAAAAGTTTGGTAAGCTGGGAGGCATTGTGGGAATATAAAAGATGAGTTCCTTTGTGCAGTCATTATTAAGATCCATTGATTTTCTCCCATTCCTGATGTAGGTAAGTATGTATGTATAGCCCTCTATATATACAATAGAAATATCTATAGTTCTAAATCCATATCAGTTTGTAGATATAACAATCAAGATCTATATGTGATCTAGTTTGACCTAGATTTATGTCTTTTATTTATATATGCTATAGAATGATCTAAATAAATATAGGTCTATAGATTTACATATGCAGAGATATGGATATAGATCTTGAAATTAAGATAGATCAATATAGATCTGGACCTATAGATGGAAATAAACATAGACATTTCCTTATTTTTTAATTGAATAACTACAAAATATAAGGTATTGTGTTGTATGGGCTACAAATACCATAATGATGATGATAATAACATCCTGCATTTCTATGCACTTTTATATTCTCACAGAGAATATGATATCTCATTTAAGTTAATTTAAAACTAGAATGCACTGCCTTCTTCATGAAATTTTCAATGTTTATTCTGATCTCATGACAGCTCTTTCTCTTCTCATTTCATTGCCTTTATTCTTTTGAGCACTCTTTTGGCATTTGCTGTTATCCAGTTATTTCAGAGTGATTTTTTTTGTGACCCAATGTGTGAATATTTTGGCAAAGATATTTGAGTAGTTTACCGTTTCCTACCCCAGCTCATTTTTACAGATGAGGGAACTGAGGTAAACAAGGTTACGTGACTTGACAGATTCACACATTAAATAAGTGTCTGAGACTGGATTTGAATACATGAAGATATCTTCCTGATTCCAAGGCCAGTGCTCCATACACCATGACACCCCATAGCTGTCCTGTTGGGTACTTATCATGTATATCTTGTACTAGGTCCTGACAATTGTACAACAATCCACATTTATGCACTGCTTTTCCTAGCATTCCTAATAGGAAGATGATCCAAGTAGTTATATTCCAATTTCATGATTGAGGCAACGGTCACAGAGATTAAATGATTTAGACTTTTAGCCATGATGACTACTTGAGTAGAAGTTGGTGGTCCATCTTTCCAATATTTATTCCACCAAAAATCTGAAAAAAGAAAAAAGAAAATTCTGAATGCTGACAAGAAAATTCAATGAGACACTATTACAGATTATTTCTTCCCTCACAGAACTGTGCTCTTGTACACACACACACACACACACAAACACACACACACACACTTAATCATTCAGAAACCTGTGAAATGGCTATTAGAAATATTAGCAGACAAACAAAAAATCTCTTTAAGAAGAGTCAAGGAGAGGCCAGAGACTCCTATGTCCTGTGAGATTTTGTATACTAGGACATTAAAAAGCAGAGCATTACTTCAAAAAGCAACAGGGGAAACCCCATACTAGTGCAGGGGCAAAAACTTCTATATTGGGATATCCAGATATTCTGCTGCAATTTGCACTGAGCCACCAGAGTGGGCTATGAAGATCTCATCTTCAAAGTCACAAAAACACAGAGAGGACTGGAAGATGGAGATTGATCCAAAAATACTCAGGTGATTGGTGGCAAGATTGGCTGGCCAACAGATCTTGATCCTGGCACAAAGCTCAATTTCAGTAACTCATGATGAAGAAATGAGTTAAAATAAGAAAATAAAATTGATCTAAAACACTAAAGAATGCTGTACCTAGGAAATAATAATTTCATAAAAGATGTAAGTGGTGATTCAAAAGGTAAACATATACATGCTTGTGTGTATATATATATATATAATATGTATACACATATTTATTTTCACAGACTGCATGATTACCTAGAAGGAATAATCAAAAAAGATAAAAATTAAATAAAAGTTTTAGAAGAAATAATTAGAAGAATAAATAGCTGAAAAGATAAAGTGGCAAATTTTAACAAAGTAATGATCTCCTCAAAATTTCCACAGACTAAATAGAAATAAATGAGTCAGTAAGATGCCAGAAAGTTGAAAAATAGAAGAAAATGTATGATATCTGCTATTAGAAACAACTGAACTGGAAAACAGATCAAGGAGAGCTCATTTCAGAATCAATAAATGCCTTGAAAGTCATGATTAAGACATATAAGCTTGATCACTGTTTCAAGAAATTCTCAGTAAAAATTGCTCAGATCTATTAGAACCAGAAGATGAAATTTTAAAAGAATCATCCAATAACTTTGGAAAACAGTTTAAGGAATGGCATAGCCTAAATTTTGCATTCCCATGTCAATGAATAAGTCCTGCTATGAGTTAGTGACAAAGGAATTGAAATACTAAGAAACTTCAGTCAGTATCCCATAGGACCTGGTAACTCTAATCCTGAAGCAGAGGAGATATTCTTGGAAAGTAATACTCCAAAATGTAAAAGATATCAATTAGTAAGGAAGGAAATAAACATTTATTAAGTACTTATTTTGTACTGGGCATTGTGCTCAACCCTTTATAAATATTATCTCATTTGACCCTTAGTTTAGAACTAGATACTATTACCATCCTTGTTTTAGGGTTGAGAAAACTGAGCCAAATGCAGCCTTAGTGACTTCCAAAAATTCATAAAGATTAGTAAATGTCTGAGAGCAGATTTGAATTCATGTCTTCCTGATTCCAAGCCTAATACTCTTATTGACTATAACTAGCAGCAGAACAAAGTGCAATCTTATTAAAATAAACTCCCCCCAAATCACATTTTTGATAAAACTGAAAACTTTCAAGCATTTCTTATAAAAATCCTGAAGCTGCTTAGGAACTTTGGAGTTACAAACACAATGGTTGATAGAAAGATAAAAGAAGCGGGAATTTATCTGGATTGTTGAGAGAGCTCAATGTTGCTGAAGAGTTAACATTCTAAGAGAAAGAGAAGACAAAGATGTCTCTTCAGAACACTGTCTTCATCGTGCATGGACCAAAGAGTTTTCATTTGTTTTATTTTTCTTTTTTGTTTTTTTTGTTTGTTTAAAATTGTCTACAAGGTATATGGTTCTATTTAGAGGGATTTGAGTGGAAAGCAAAAAAAAGACAACAGAATATACATATATATGTTTAGAAAATTAGAAGAGGAAAAAAAAAACATTTATTACGTCTATGGGACATTCCAGGCACTATGCTAAGTCCTTCATCCATGTTGTCATTTAAGCATCACAACAACGCCATGTTTTTATCCTTATGTTATAGAAGATCAAACTGAGGCTCAAGCCGGGGCCACAACCTAGTAAAGTTATGAAGCTGGATTCAAAAGCAGCTCTTTTGGATTCCCATTCCAGCTGTCTCCCCCCACACTTCCTTTCCCTGCCTTTCCCTTTCTTTCTTTCTTTCTTCTCCTCTCCTTTCACCTCCTTTCCAGCTGCCTCTATGGTCTCGAAAGTCTCTTCATCTAAGCTTTAAATCTATTATCCCAAAATTCTTGGAGGCATCTCTTTTGAGATGCCTTATGGAAACCAAATGAGATCAAGTTATAAAGGACTACAGAATAATGCCTATCAGAGCTGGAAAGCACCTTGGAGACACCATAGTTCCATCCCCTATTTTGAGTATTAACAAAGTTAAATGACTTGTACACCATCACATCACCAATTAGGGGAACAGCTGGGACTGAAATTCAGTTGCCTCCTTTCATATTACAGTGCTGCTTTTAAGTGGCTTGAGATATAATGCCAGTTTAAGAGATGTATTATATTCCTAGAATGGCTTTTAAATACAAAAATGAAGCAATTTTCTTTCTGAATAATTGAATACCATTAATTGTAGATTATATACTGTGAACTATTGATCTGATAATTATTTATATGGACAATTAAAAAGAATGATCCATCTTTTATTTGACCATCATAAGTGATGATATAATATTTACCATTAGAGGACTGGGAATGAAACCTTTTTAGTACAATACAATGTTTCTAATGTAGGACACGACTCACTGGGAGAGTAATCTAATATTACATAATCAAAAATTAAATAACCTTACATTTCAATGGGGTGGGAGGATCCTCTATCCATCTCCTTAAGTATTTTAATTGCATTGCTCTTTATCAGGAGTTATGAACCTTTCATAGAGAGCTGAAATATTAAGATGAAAAATAAACCCTTTAAGATGCATTCCCCATAATATTTGACTGTAATAAAATAGATTCATTCTTCTGTTTATCTTTAGTATTATTAGGGCGGAGTTTGAGAATGGGAATTTAGAGGTTCTAGACCTGGTTCTCCCACTGCTTTCCTCTGACTCAAGAAAAATCTTTCCACCTGTTTGGCCTTGTTTTTTTATCTATAAAATGGAAATTTTAAAGGAATCGGTTATTGCAAGCATGAAATTTCCTGTTGTAAATGTGTGCTCTCCTCTTATCTCTTTTCTATAATCTGTTTTTGTACTTCTGTTATCCTATTGAGGATTAACACTTACTGGACAGCAGGTGCTATGCTAAGTCCAGGACCAACCAAATAGTAAATCTCTGAGGTCAAATTTGAATTCAGGGCCTCCTGAATCCAGAGCCAGGACTTGTATTTTAGGACAATTGATAATTGGTTACCAAGAGTTTCTCACCAAGGGATTTCTGTCTCCAGTCAATTAGTTAATTTATCCAACTTTGATCAAGTAAGCCAGGCAAAATGTATGAACACTTAAGTAACTTTATAAATCTTAAATTACTCATTACTTAGTATTGTTGACATTATGGTTAATTTGTTTTTGTTTTTACTCTTATTATTACTTTTATACTCAGCCATACCAGTAATAGTACACAGTAAGGATTAGGTAAGTGATTGACCTATAATCCTTTTTAATGAGCTCACAAAAAAAAACTTAGGAAGATAAGACTTAAAAATATACCTTATTTGAAGAACAATATCCAGTAAAATAGGATTAAATATATACATGAACTATACTAGAATTTATGAGAAATTCATTTTCAAGCAATAGTTTTACAACATAGAATTCACATTTGACCTAAAACATCCAAATCATGATAGAGTTCTTTGAAATGGGGCTTTTAAATTTCAAGGTACATGATGATATGGTTTCTGATATATGTAAGGGTAGATAATAATGATATATGCTGCAATGAATTTTAGCGCATATATATATGTATATATATATATATATATATATATATATATATATATATATATGTCCCTTGTACTGAAATGGAAGGAGGGAAGGACTGAGTAAGAGAGAGAGAAAGAAGAGTTCAGAAAGGAAGAAAAACTAGCATATAATAGCTATAATTATAGATTTAGAATGAGAATAACTCATTACATAATATGATTTTAAAACTAGAAGGGACTTTAGTAATTATTAATCCTACCATTTAAATAATAGATTAGTAAATTTAGGACCTAGAGAGTAAAGGTAACTTGCTCAGATCCTATAACTAAAAGTCACCCATAATTATCCTCTCTACTCAGAAAGGAACTTCAAATTGATATAAGTAGAAGGTAGCTTCTTCATTTTATTTCAAATCATTTTAGCCCCCGGCTAAACCCTTTCAGTCTGTGGTTTTCTAAAGAACCAATGCATGTAACCTTTAAGCTGCTCCCTTAGCCTCCGCAATACTTTTCTGACTTGGTGACAATTGCCTTTAGTGGAAAGATAATCAGGTGTCTTCTTATTCACTTTTCAAACATTAATTCCACCAGATCATATCATGTGAACGATATTGGTGTTTGCCAGGACTGGATTTTTTTTTATAAGGGAAAAATGCCAACTTACTATGTTGATATAAAAGTCTCACACTCGCACACACACCCACACACACATACACACATGTACACGTACATGCATATTTCTGAAAGAAATAAAATCTTGAATCGATTTTGGCTTGCCGTTTACTCCCACAGTAAGAAAGAAGAGGAAACCTTGAGGGTCATCTGAGTATTGCCAGAGGTTTCTCTGTAATTAGAAATGCAGCAACAATGGAAAGATTTGTTCTAGGACATGGAGGAAAGTTCTCAAAATTAAGATATACTTCCTGCTATTTGAGTGTCTGCACAATGGTATCTGGTATGTCTAACACATAGACTTCTTTTTAAAATTATTTTTTTTTCTTTTCTTGAACTTGACAAATATGTTAGCATTTCTACACACAAAGAAAATCAGAAAAAGAGCACTGAACACAAAACGGGGATGCTCCCTGGCTAGATTTGCTGTGTTTCCATTTCATCCTCTTTTGAACTTAATTAAGCTTTTTAAAATTCGAACTATGATTCTGCTGCTGAGTTAGCCTAGAACTTAAAATTCTGAGGTCTCTACACCCTAGAAATACAGCCACATCTAGGACTGACTCAAGCTAGAATATTCTACTACAAAGTATGACCCTTTCTCCTATTGGGGAATTCCTCTTGGGACCTCCATATTGTGGAGGTTTCCCAGCCAGCCTCCATTCTCTTCCATCCTCCATTCCCGACTTCCAGATTTCATGATAGTTCCCTTACCTTGTGAATGGATTGCAAAGCCCTGCATTCAGGAAGACCTGAGTTGAAATGAGATTATTTAGTAGATGTGTAAGCCTGGGTAAATCACTTAAGCCTGTTTGCCTCAATTTCCTCAACTGTAAAATAGGTTGGATCAAAGAAAACCCAAAAATGGGGTCAAGAAAAGTTGAACATGAGCAAAAGGACTAAACAACAAAAATCACACTTGACACATTCTTCCCTTCCTTTTTTCAATTCTCAATTTGTTGTCTTCCCCATATCATCATAAGTTGGGAATGCATAAGGACAATTCCTTATTGGCAAATATTGTCCAATTCCACTCTTTATTTTATATTATATTATTATATCGTATTTTATATATATATATATATATGTATTTAAAATATTAAAACGTGAGCAAATAGAGGGCAAAAATTGTCAGCTTATATTTGTATCCCCAGAATTTAGCCGAGAACTTGACTTATAGCAAATGCTTAATAAAGACTGGATTTTGTTTTCTCTTACCTCCATCCCCTGCCATGGTTCTGAGCTCCCCTGTAAGCTCGGTCAATTGACTTGACTTCATCCTGGCTTTCCAGGCAGTGGGGGTGAGGGAGTTACCTCTATTATTTTAGTGCTTCTGGCTTCTACACAGTACTGGATTAGAGAAAGAAAAAAAAATTACTGATGTTTTCAAATTTTTTATCATCCTTAAATCTGGTGCTTTTTGTTCTTTTTCATACATATATACATATATATGTATGTATATATATATGCATATATATATATAAACAGAATGTATGTAGGAAAAATGGGCCTCTCCATTCTATAACACCGAGGATTCATATTGAACTCAATAAAATATCCCTTCATTGAGTATATGTAGATAGAGGTCACAGGTGTTAGTTGAATGTGACAGAATAAAAGGTAAAAAAAATAAAGTTAAGGGGTGAGGGAGGAATGTACTGGGAGAAAGGGGAAGGAAAGATAGAATGGGGTGAATTATGATATGTACACAGGCAAGAAAAGCTTTTAGAGTAGAGGGGAAGGTGGCAAAGTAAGGGGGACTGAGAGAACCTTATTCTCATCGGATTTGACTCAAAGAGCACACTCAATTAGGTATGGAAATCTACCTTATGCTATAAAGAAAAGTAGGAGGAAAAGTGCATGAGAAAGGGGGGGAAGGAGGTGATAGAAGAAAGGGTAGATTGGGGGAGGTACCAGTTAGAAACAAAATACTTTTGAGGAAGGATAGGGTGAAAGAGAGAATAGATGATAGTAGGAAATAGATAGATAGTAGGAAAATACAATTAGCAAGAGTAATTGTGGGAAAAAAAAGAATAAAGCCAGCTTCTCTGATAAAAGTTCTATATACAAAAATAAGTACAGCAGCACTTTCTGGGGCCAAAGAATTAGAAGTGGAAGGGATGGCCATCAATTAGTAAATGACTGAATTGATATATGTAATTATGATAGAATACTCTTGTGCTAAAAGAAAGCCTTTTACAACTTGATGCAAAATGATAGGTACTGTGTACAAATTAAGAGAAATATTATAAGATGATCAAGTAAATGGCATAACTGTTCTAAATAATACAAAGATCCAACACAATTCTAAAGGACTCAGGATGAAAAATGCTATCCATACCCTGAGAAAGAACTGATGGTGTCTGAATGCCAACTGAAGGACACTTTATTTTTTACTTTGTTTTTTCTATAGGATTTTGTTTTGTTTTGTTTTTGTTTTTATTTTCTTTCACAAAATGAGAATTATGGAAATGTTTTACATTACTACTCGTGTTTAATCTATATTCAATTGCTTGTATTCTCAATGGATTGGGTTGGGGAGGGAGGAAGGGAAAGGATTGGGAACTCAGAGTTTTAAAAATGAATATTTAAAATTGTTATATGTAACTGGGAAAAATATAAAATAATACATTTTTAAAATGCCTTTATCCTTTATCAGAAAAATGAAATATTTTTTCAGCTTCCAGTGGTATAACCTTTGTTTCACAATGAGCATCAGTTTTATTATAGTGTGATCCCACTGTAGCAAAAAGATATGGCTATTATCATAAACTGTTTTGAGATGGTGGTAGGAGGAAATAACCCTTTCTAATAATCATGAACCCATAAACGACTAATCCTATGACACTGAGAAAGTAATTTAATACAATTATATAATGTTGATATTTCAAAAGAGCTTTGAGTATATCTGTCATTTATACCAGTTTCCTTATTATACATATTAAAAAACCTGAAATCTGGAAGGCATTAAATGAGCTGCCCAATATTATTATAGTAATTGACACCAGAACCTGAATAATAATCTACATATGCCAGCACCTAGTTCCGTGCTCTTTCCACCTCACAATCTTACCTTTCTATATTCCAAATTTCCCCTCTTTACAATGGACAGTATATTATCTGTCTCAAAATGCAATGAGAGAGTTATAAAAATTACAAAGGTAGTAAGACAATGAAAAACTCATGATATTAGGCAAGTATAAAATAGCATTACTTTCACATTGATTTTGTTGTAGGCTAGGTAGCCTACAACTAAATAGTGAAAGGAGTTATAGAATTCCTAGAATGTGACGTGGATATCTGCTCTACCATTTCACCAAAGTAGATATCCAGTTTATTTCTTGAATATTTCCAGTTATCGGAAATTCATTGACTAACAAGATAGACCATTTCATTTCTGCATATTTCTAATAGTTATGAGTTATTATTTTTGTAAGACTGATGTTTCAGATGTGTATAATTTGGCCAATTGTTTTATTTATTGAATATTTTCCCAGTTACATTCAAATCAATTTTTTTAAAGATTTTTGAATTCTTGGTTCTCTCCCTTATTCCCACCTACAATTAAGAAACCATATGTGAGGTTATGGACAGCACTTCAATAAACCTCAAGTTGTGGGAAAAAAAGCATTGATTACTCACCCTAATGAAAATAAAAATCCTCAAGAAAAAATAAGTCAAAAATAAAGAGAAAGATAGAGAAATAGAGAATACTTTGATCTGTATTCAGACACAGTCAATTCCTTCTCTGGGTATGTATAGGATTTGACTGTTATCTTCAAAGTGTGTTTTGGCTCTTCCTTGTCTCCATAATAACTTTCAATGGTCAGAAAAAAAATTTATTGTCTGCTTATTTTTCTTGTCTATTTTTCTTGTTTTAATTCTTTGTAAAAGTCGGGCTCTGTTCCCAAGGTCACAGAACCTCTCCACTGACCTTCTCGGTCCTACCTGGTGTCCCTGGGCTGAGAGTTCCAGAAGCCTCTAGCACTGCTGCTGATTCAGAGGGCCCATTTCACTGATGCTGAGGTCTGGGTCAGAGCTGGGACTGAGGCCTGGCCTACATTATGATCCTGACCTTCCACCTCCTTTTTGATGTATCTGGGCTGAGAGGTCTGGCAGTCCCCAGGACTGCTGCTGATTCTGCAGTCAGCACAGGCTGGGGTTGGATTCGGGACTGTGTGCCTTGCCCCAGGGCTTCAATCCTGGTGTGTTAGACCTTATTTTTTTGCAGAGCTTCTAAGTTGCCTTCAGCTGGAAAATGTTCTACTCTATCTTTTTGGATTTTCTGATGCTCTAAAATTTGTTTAAAATCATTATTTAAAGGGATTTGGAGCAGTTTGAAAGATACTTTTGGGGAAGTTCCTGCCTTTACTCTACCATCTTCTTCTATCCCCCTAATTTGGCCATTTTTAAAGGAAATATGAATTATGATAGTTGTATGTAGGGGGGAAACTGAAGGAAAAAAAAGCATCACAGAGAAAAGTCAGGGTAAAGAAGGATCAGACTCCTGTTCCCTAATACCCAACTTCCATTTGCCTGAATTCAGTACTTTGAAAGTTATAGAAGTTGATGCTAACCCCTAGAATTGTTTGATGACCACAGGGGGAAATGTAGAGTCTTGTAATGGCCTAGTTATATGATCCAGTTATAGTGGTAAACCAAAGTAGTGTTGATAATGTTGTGCTCACTGATGTTGCTGTGGTTGCCATGAGTTAGAGTTGAATTATCTCCCTGGAGATTATGTATATATGGTTGAGTGGAGTTGATCTGAGTTGAGGGATTTTAGATAACTGAGCTCAGAAACATGAAAATCACTTCCAGATTCCAGGATAGAGCCACAAATGAATCTTGGGAAAGTTCTCAGAGAATGCCCTTCTATCACCTATTTGGAAGGGTTGACTAGAGGAAAAGTATTGACTTTGCTGCCCTTTGTTTTTTTACTGGGATATTGAAACTTCTGTACACTTAGATAAAGGGACATCCCTAGAAAAGTTCCACAGATTCCAAATTTAGGATTTCTGCCTTTAGCAAAGAGGTATGATGCTATCTCTGTGCCCAGACAAGGAAACATACTTAGATGAACCTGGCAGATCCCAGGCTTAGGATTTTTGCTTTGGTTTCAGGAATATACTACTACCTGTATCATCTGAGGAGAGGAATTGGGTACATGGAGAAGCAATCAAAATAAATGTCCTTACCCATTAGAAGATCTGGGAGACCTTAAGGGAGGAGCAGGTTGAGGGAAACAGTCAACAAAGAATCAATTCTGCCTGTTAGTGAGTTGCTGTGCAGATTATTCCTGAGCAATATAGTTTCAAACCCCTTTGAATAATGAATTGCCTTGGAAACATGTACGTCCTAACCATGTACAACTTTTCTGTTTTTCTAAGTTGTTCACACATTGCATGCATTAATGGAAGAGTGTATTTCTCGTTTATAGGCACATTCTCCTATCATCATATTATTTTATGCTATTCTTCTTTTATTTTCTGTTTTAGTAAAGGTTTCTGATGAATAGCTAATAGAGTTCAGCCAAATGATTTATCAAATGGGAAGCACACTGGTGGGGGTTCATAAACTACAATGTCTAGTTGTAGGAGGCTAGACCACTACTAAGGTTACCTCTAAAGAGTGAGTTATAGTAGTGTGGTCATCCACTTTAGGGTTTCTCAGTGTAACAGAAGTTTAGTAATTGTGGACTTGAGCTAGCAGAGAGGGAGAGATGAAAGAAAAAGGGAGAGAGGGAGAGAGAATTAAGATTATTTGCCATGTCTATAGTACCCCTATATCCAGTAGAAATGTCTATTCTTTTAACTTATATTCATTGCTCTCATTTTGATCCTTAGAGATTTTATTTGGGTCCAGATCAATATTGATGTTCTACAAAACCGACCCCTAGAGACACTGACCATAAAAAGTTACAGATTCTAATTCCCTGTGATGTTCAGATTATGGAGTACATGACTTCATTTTTCCACAGAGGAAGTACAGTTAAACAACAAAGTTTTCATAACTTGATGGGGTCATTAATAGTCAGACAAGACTGACAAAAATGACTAAACATATGTGAAGCATTGTTCCAAGTGCTGGGATACAAAATCCAGATTTCAAAGACTTTACATTGCCCAAATCTTGAATACCTTCTGATTTTAGCAGCCATTTCACATGCCTCCCACCTGATATGAGACTAGATTTCTCCCCAGACCTAAATTCAGAGCTCATCTTATTACATATATTCCGAATAAGACCTTAGAATCATCTAAATGTAATTCTTTAAGTCAAAACACCAAATTTTATTTTTGCTAAGATTTGAGTTTCCACATATTTCTACCAACCACATAGGTCATACTTAGAAAAATATAACTTCTGCCATAAAGCAATTAAGTAATTTGGATCTTTTCTTTAATTAACAATTGTGCCTAAAGAAATGCCTCTGCATAAAATCACTTCTAATGAAAACTCAGAATTAGCTAAAAAATGCTACATGATAATATGAAGTCAGAATTATGTGAGTGAAGATTTCCTAAACAAATAAACAAAATTGCTTCTAACATTTCTTGTAAACCAGCCATGAAATGCCTGGCAATCTAAATGGCAGAGCAAGATCCTTACAGCTTTATGTATGATTGGACTGCATGTTACAGAATGAACTTTAATTAGAACATCACTGGTGTCAAATTGGTAATAAATGTTTAAGACAACCCGAGATAACGGAACCATGGGAACTGGGCTAATGTAATATCTGCTGTAAATTGCAAAGGATTTACATTTTCCATTAGCACAAAGCCATAAGCATAAAAATGATAAAAAGGTTACATCTAGTTCATGTGTTCTTAAAGTCAATGAACAATTGCAGGGAAGTCATCTTGAATGGGGGAAAGGGAAGGGTTTAGTTTTGATATCTTTCAGGAGCTTATCTCTATCTCCAATTCCAAGGATTCAATTTAACAAAAATTTATTAAGTATCTATTATGTGCCAGATATTATAACTAGTGCTGTGCATAAAAGGAGAAATATAACCATATCCTACTCTCATGGAGCTTATGATCTAATGGAGAAGAAGGTAAATCAATATGTATTTAGGGACTCTACTAATCATCTGATGGTAGTTATGTCCCTCTTCCTTGAAGAGAACCAAAATAACATCACTATGTTAGAATCAACTTATATTGTATCCAACAGAACTGATAAAATCCATTCAGACTCGGTGTTCTGCTATAGGTTGAGCACAAGTAGTCCACATGTACACTTGCAGTAGATTCTCCAACTTTGCTCATCTTGTGTTTCTCTTGAGCAATTTCAATTCTATTTTTCTCATAGAGAATGGCACCTTGTCTGATGAGGATATATCATGCTGGGCATTTACTAATAATTCCATTAATTGCATTCCTATAAATTAGAAATAGAAATGGAGGAAAATAAGATGACCAAACCAAATATTGATTTTAGGATAAAGCAACAATGTTTGCCCAAAGATATTTTGAAAGGTTTTCAAGGAGAAGCTATCATCTGAGATAATACTTAGTGAAAAGGAGGTATAGCAACATATACGAATGAGTGTGTATAAATCCATTTCAAGCATGGGTAGTAATCAGAGCTAAGGCAGAGATCGAAAGGGGTTGGATAAGAACAGGATAGATGGATGAAAGATCTTTTTGTTCAAATCATAACACATGTAAAGGGAAATATATGCAATAAGGATGAAAAAGTAGGGTAGATTTAAATTGTAGAAAGACTTAAATACAAGAATCACGAATGTTTGCTTTATTCAGTAGGTAGTCACCTGCTGAATGGTTATGGGCAGCATAACCAATCTAATAAAATAAACTGCTTTAAGTGTATACCAAATGCCAGAGATTGTTCTATATGCTGGAATACAATTAATAAAAAGGACGACAACCTTTGCCCTCAACGAGTTTATAATCTGAACAAGAGGACAAAATGGACATTAAAAAGGTACTAGTTAACTGCTGAAAAAATGCCAAAATGAAAACTTCCTAGAATATTATAAACTGAATATAAAGCTTATGGAGCAAAATCAACTAACCAACCAACTAAAAACAACCACACCCACATCTAAGGTTGAGCAAGGGGAAGTGATGAGGAAATTCAAGCATTTAAGGAGTTAGTTAGACTCATACAAAATTTCACAGCTACCGCATTTCAGGAGAGAGGAGCTTGGAAGATGATATTCCAGAAATATCAAATTATTATAAGTTATAAAATATTAAATGATATTCCAGAAATATTAAATGATATAGGTTTTCAACAATGAATAATTTACCAGCATAACAGAACATAATACTATGCTGGAAAAAAACCTTTAATGAAACAAAGAATTTTTGTGTATTCTTTTTTTTTTAATTTTTAATTTTTTTAATTTTTTTTAATTTTTTAAATTTTTAAAAATTTTTAAATTTTTTAAATTTATTTTTTTATTTTTTAGGATTTCTTTTTTTAATAGAGCTTTTTATTTACAAAACATATGAGTGATTTTTCTACATTGACCTTTGCAAAAACTTTTTTTCCCAAGCTTTTCCCCTCCTCCCCCCACCCCCCACCCCTAGATGACAGGTAATCTAATACATGCTAAATAGGATAAATTATATGACAAATACAATACATGTATACATATCTATACAGTTATCTTACTGCACAAGAAACACCAGATCTAGAAAGAGAAGAAGAAAAAACCTAAGAAGGAAAACAAAATTCATGGAAATATTCACAGAAAGCGTTAAAATGCTGTGTTGTGGTTCACACTCAGTTCCCACAGGCCTCTCTCTGGATGCATATGACTATCTTCATCGCTGAACAATAGGAACTGGTTTGAATCACATCATTGTTGAAGAGAACCATGTCCATCAAAACTGATCATCGTATAGTCTTGTTGCTGTGTATAATGTTCTCCTGGTTCTGCTGATTTCACTCAGCATCAGTTCATGCAAGTCTCTCCAGGATTTTTGTGTATTCTTGATGAAAAGACCAGAGCTATCTAAAAATTTTGAAGTACAAATATGTAAGCATAAGAGTCAAGACAAATCTGTTGTGTTACATATAAATGAACAATCATAAAGAATTATAGAAGGATAAGCTATTCACATTCCAATACGGAAATATTATACATATGTTCCTTCTAACCCTTGTCATTATCAGCAATAAAATAGGAACTTTAATGAAAAGGCCTAAAAATTTTTCTGTTATGTTATGATAATTTAAAAAAGATGAATGGAATGGGAAAAGAATAGGAATACACTGAGGGAGAGGAAGATTAGTAAAAACAAACAAAAAAAAACCTCACACAAACAAGTTGTGATAGAAGCCTACACAAACAAGAAAGGAGTGAAAAAAAATCAGATTGCCATCTGAACTAGTCAAAGGTGTAAAGAATATACATGCAGAATTGGGTATAGGAAAAATGTTTTGCTCAAGAGGAAAATAGGAGCAAAAAGGAAAGGGGAAAATATTGAGGAAATAGTTTAAGGAAGTTAATAATTCTATGCAAAACAAACTTTAGGAAATTTAAAAGATAAGAAATGATTGTGATAGCAAAAATCATAAATATAAGGGGTACATGTCAATGAGGGAATGCCTGAATATGTTATGGTATATAAATATAATAAATATTATTGTGCTATAAGAAATTATGATAGAGGAGATAGTTTTCAAAAAAGCATGAGAATCACATGAGGTGATATACAGAATGAAGTAGCAAGAGAACAATTTATACAACAACAAAAATTATATAAAGACAAGCAAGACTTGCAAGATTTCAAACTATTTATTGCCAAGTACAATTCTAGAGGTCTCAAGATAAAAGATTCTAACCTCTCACCAATAAAAATGAAAGACCCAGAATGTATGAGTCTTTGTTTTTGCTTTTTTTCGAGTTTGTTTGATTTATGTTTTAACAGGTGTTGTGTTTTTCTTTTTCTTCATTTCAGTTGTTGGGAGGCAAAGGAAGCAGATTTTTGCTTGTTGAAAAAATAGAATAACAAAAATCTTTACTTGCTCAAGAAATCCCTCTTGTCAGATGCTCCCTCTAAAGAAGGAGAATTGTCAATGATTATTTGAAAGCATATGGAGGAAGGATGAGATTTATTATAAATAATCCAGAAGTTTGTAGTGGAAAAAGAGAATTTATGAAGATATATTTTGGCTTAATAAAAGGTGAGGAAAAACAACAGCAGCAAGAAATCTTAACAATAATAGCTGTCCAAAATTGAATTTATGTCTCTAGAAATAGTGAATTATTCATCAGTGACAATTTTCAAGGTGAGGCTGGAAGACCTATTGTTTGAGATGCCATAGAAGGGATTACAGTACAAATATAATTTGGACTAAAATAGCACATTAGATATCTTCAAACTTTGGGACTCTTTGATTATTCTAGTAAAGTTGAAGCTCTGAAATCAATAATTAGTTGCCGAAAATAGTTCTAACCAATTATCAGTGGTGAGGGTAGCATGATGAATGAAAAAGAGCAGTATACTGAATTCAAAAGACTTAGATTCAAGCCAGGGCTCTTTTGCTAAATAGTATAGGATTTGCAGGAAGTGAATTGTTTTCACAAACCTTAGATTCCTTATTTATAAAAAAAAAATAGGATGTTGTGTGATGTTGACTTTAAAGCCTTTCATAGATTTTACATCCTAGTTTCTAAAATTCTTCTTAAATTTTATTTCTTCAATGTGTGTATCTGTGTATATGTATATGAAAGGATATTTTTTTCATGCTGCTTAGCCCTAGAAAATAGACCTGGAACAATAGGTAAATATTAGTTTGCAGATCATGTTGCTTTTATATCATGTTTCATTTACAATTTCCCTCAGGGTGAGATTGATCCAAGATCACAATTTGCACTTTCCTCTGAAACCCTAAACCACATGAACCCTACCATAATAGATAGCAATAATAACAATAAGATTATCTACCTGTTAATCTCTAATTGAACACAATATAACAACCACACTCCATTGTTCATTTCTTCCAACTATCTGGATGAAATACAGACTTCATTCCTTTTTCCATTTTCTTTTTCTTTTCCCTCTTCTACCAAGTTTCATTCAAGCTCTGAAAAAGGTTATAAATACATTGCCCTAAAACAAAACAAACACACAAAAAGCAATAACTAGAAGATTCCTTATTTCATGTTAGTTCAGGATTGGGGGAAGTCTGAAAATCATGTTGTAAAAACCTCATTTTACAAGTAAGAAAACAAGCTCAGAGAGAAAAACAAACTGATATATAAAAGAAAGTGACAGATCTGGGGATTTGAATATAGATTTCTAAATTCAAATTCAATACTCTTCATTTTTGTTATTCTTCTTCTATTTTTCAACAGGTCAGATCAAGTTTCACTCATTTGGCCTTTTATTTGAGTCTTTTGTCTATCTGACATCTTAACTGATTTATCTTTAGGATTTTGGTTTTTAGATAATCTTTGAGGTTATATATTTATTGTAAGATAAGTTTATGTGCTATTCTGAACAAGATAGTTCCAGAGAGAAATTACAAGATGAATGAACTAGTTTATAGTCCAATAAAGTATTGAATGGAGTCAAGAACGCCTAAATTTAAACTTTGACTCAGACACTACTTGTGTGAACTTGGGCTGATGACGTAACATCTATTTGTTTCAGTATCCTCAATTATAAAATATAGATAGTAATAGTACTTACCAGGGTGGCTAAGAGGATCAAATTAAAGTATTTTAAAGTGTTTAACACAATTCTTGTGAGACCAAGAGAAACTCTATTAACTTACATTATATGTGAAAGTTAGTGTTTACCTGAATCCTTAGTTGCCCAGTGATCCATCATATGAGATAAAGATACTTTCCAATTTCACAAGGTTCTAATTCTAGTCCTGGACATTAACTTCATTTATGACCTTAAACTACTCACTGCAACCAAGGTTCCTGAATTTTACTTCTAAACTTGCCACTACCATGTGTTTTATCTTAGACAAGTCATTTTTTTTCTCTCTTTGAACTTCATTTTCTACATTAAAAAATAGCTCTTCTATTTGCAAACCTTTTATATTGTATATTGTTTTCTTTTTTTGGTTATACATATAAATTAATTTAAAAAATACACATTTATTTATGCATCATGTTTGGAGAGAAAAACAGAACAAAAGGGAAAGGCCACAAAAGGAAAACAAAGACAAAAGGAAAAAATATAGCATTGTTGATTGACATTCAGTCTTCATAGTTCTCTCTCTGGATCCAGATGGCTTTTTCTGTCCAAAATTTATTGCAATTGCCTTGGATTATTACATTGCTGAGCGGAACAAAATCTTACATAGTTGATTATCATGCAATCTTGCTGTTACTATGTAAAATGTATTCCTGGCTCTACCTGTTTCCCTCAGCATCAGTTTGAGTAAATCTTTCCAACCTTTCTACAATCAGCTAGTTCATCATTTTAAAAGAATAACGTTCCATTACTTTCAGAGACCATAGTTTAGTCACCCATTCTCCAATTAATGAATATGTACTCATTTTCCAATTCTTTGCTACCACAAAAGATCTGCAACAAACATTTTTGCACATGTGGGTTCTTTTTTCCTCCTTTATAGTTTCTAAAGGATACAGACCCAGTAGTAGCACTGCTGGATCAAAGGATATGCAAATGTTATAGTCCTTTGGGCATGGCTCCATATTGCTCTCCACAATGATTGGATCATTTCACAATTCCATCAGCAATACATTAGTGTCCCAGTTTTCCCACAGGCTTTTGGGGGTTGATCAAATACTAGATTGCTATAGTCATTGATTATTGTGTCATGTGTATCTAAACTATTCTATTGATGATTTTTTTTTAATTTTTATTTTATTTGCATAACATATGTGTGGGTAATTCTTCAACAATAACCCTTACATAGCTTTCCGTTACAAATTTTTCCCCCAACTCCCCACCCCTCCCCTAGATGGCAGGATATCCACTACATGTTAATTATGTTAAAATATTGGCAAATCGAATATATGTATACATATTTCCAAACTTATCATTGGTGTGCAAGAAAAATCTTATCTACACAAACGATATATCAGATAAAGGAAACACAATGTAAGCAAACATCAATCAAGGAGTATGAGAATGTTATGTTGTGGTCCACATTTCGCATCCCTCTCTCTGGGTGTAT